>OX596264.1:13007124-13288124 GCA_951394255.1 Polyploca ridens | reverse complement strand
GGTCCATGGGAGACTCGATGGGGGTCTAGATCTACTTTAGATCTAATCTTCACATTTTTTAACAGGTTTTGGGAATATGGTAGAGCAGGGTGTCCACCGAAACCAGACATTTTTCAATGTCGTCTACGAGAAGAAAACTTTGGGAACCTCCTAGCGTAAGATTATTTAATTTTGTTCTTGAAAATAGACGTTCCGTGGAAATATGATTGAGCACCCATAATTATTACTGTTCAAAGCTTGAAGCACATACTTTTTTCTTGGCCTGAGGCTTGAAGTGACTGAATAGTCTCAAAAAATCGTCTACTTACAATAAACTTCATTGAAGACGTATCTACTTATAATTGATAGATTTTAATGTAATTTAGAAGTAGTTTACTTCATACATTAAAGCAACTCCTACTTCTCCCAAAACCAACAAATTCTGTTAAGTTAAATTTTCTATTTTCCCCGTTAGCTCCACAGTAAGACGTACTGATATATACCTCTACCAATCCGCAGTGGGTACGCGTGGTGGAATATTACTCCATTCCCTTTCACCCTCATTTGTGTGCAGGAAGCCTGTGCTCAGCAGTAGGACATTATAGGCATTATGATGATGATGAAGTCCAGCATCTGATTATAGAATAAAGTAGAGCTTACCAAAGCGACGTAGTGCATGAGATTCATGCCGGGCTTGTTGGCGCGGATGTCGGGCAGCTTCTGCAGCGAGGAGAGCTTCACGCCCGCGGCGCCGCCCGCGTACCCGCCCGCGTTCAGGAAGTTGCCCGAGATCAGAGCTATGTATAGCACCTCCTAGTGTAACCACAACAAATATTCATTTGACACATTTTTGTTTTTAAGAGAGGCAGAGCGTAGCGTTTATTCGCTCAAAGAGCAGCTCAACTGGTGAATTACCTCCACTTTTCAGAATAACACAGCCGAGTAACTTTCTGTACTATTACTGCGCGTGAGTAAGGTCACCAGAGCTCATTTTCCTACGGTAACCGTTTACCATCAGGCGAGCCGTAAGCTTGTTTACTGACTTGGTCGTAAAAATTACGTGCTAATATGCTTTAGGTAAATCCTTTGATTGATTGCCATTATTAATTTGACATGAACAGCTCTATCTTAAATATCACTGCCGTAATATAAGCCTTATAGTGAAGTGCATTTTAATAAAAAAAAAAATACTACTGATCTTATTTCCAAATCTAATTGCTTAGGCTATTCGTAATAGCCTGTGAAGGCCCATATACCAAATGAAATATGCTCTTTAATGTCGTCCACAGTAATGTAGGTCAAGGTCATCGCCATAATGAAGACGTCAGTGAAAAAATAAGCATCCGATATAATTATTTTACCTGTAATGCTCCAGAAGACATCAGATCATCCCCAGCAACTAGAATAGCATTGATAGCACTCTCCAAATAACCTGCTGTTGACGCCCACTCTTCTTTCAGAAGCATGCATTCTATTCTTAATTTGTAGCTGAAAAAAACAACACATAACGTTTAAAAAGCTAAGCTATTAAAGGCAATTTAACACTTCTAAAATATTTTTGATATGGTCTACTGAATAGACCAAAAAGACCGACAAGTAGACTAAGTAGAACACTTACTTAGGGAGCTGAATTAACTGTAACAAGAACTTCTCAGCGTTGCCCAGCTTTGTGACGTCACCAGAGAAAGCTTTTAGCATCTCACACTCGTCTATTTCAGGAAGTATCTTGAGTAGACCTCTAAGTTTTTCAGTTCCAATGTCATCATGGGAGCCCTCGCGGATTAGTTGGATGATGTCTTCATTTGAACTGGAAAGAACGAATTTATCATAAATATCGCCCACGTCGATGATAAGTTTAATTATAATCTTATCTCACGGTTTTGTTCTGGCTTACCTTCGGAATTGCTTCAAGAATATATTAACGTTTAAGCTTCTCTTTCCATCCAAGAGTGTGATCTCTGAGGACTCTTTCCTTGGTTTCCTTTCCCCGGAACTGTCGCAGATGGGACTTCGGCCAAGACGTGGCGATGAACCTGCCGAGCCTGTTGGCTGGATCTAGAAATTGAATAAAAGTAAATCGACACACATATCGATGAAAGTACAATAACAATTCTCGACTCGAGGATATCTTTTGCTGTTAATATCTGAACAGTGGACTATTCAGATAGGCAATTTTCAGTATCTGTTTTTATCTGAACCCAGAAGACGAAGATAATACTTTTGTAAGAAAGTAGTTTTTTGATGATGGTTGATTAGAAATAAAAAGGGTTACCTGTTGACAGAAGAGCCCTTCAATTTCATTCCAGTCTAATTCTGTTTTCGGTGAGTTTTTGTGGTTTGTCGCTACTAACGACCATATGTTGTTACGACCTATTACCTGGAAATTAGTATAAATATTTAAATAATGATGGAAATGAAGTTATTGTTATCATCACAATATTCATCTACAAGATGATATTTATAACTACAGACATACCGCAGAATTGAGTAGGTTCCTGCGGTAGTGGAGCGGTGCGGGAGGGGCTGATATGTGACGTATCAGAACTGTTTCGCTATACAATTGAGTTAATTTTAGTTCTCTTTTGTCCTTTGACGTAATAAAAACACCCTCCCGTATCGCTCCACTACCGTAGGAACCTACTCAATTCTGCGCTATGCCTATAGTGTCTATATATTTTTTACTTACTTTATTATTAGGAATCTTATTCCAATTGATAGTCTTCATCTTGGTCTTGGGTATAGGTGTTTCTTGTTGCGGCAGTTTAACGTCTGGTACCGGCGCGGGCGGCGCCAATGCGGTGGGGGCGGAGGGCGGCGGAGGCACGGGGGGCGGCGGGGGGCCGCACGGAGGGGGAGGGGGCAGCGGAGCTGGGGGTGGGGGAGCACCTGCAGATAAAACAAATATGTGAAATGATTTACAAGTATTTGTGTAATATCCTACGAGTTTTCTGTGCCCAAGAAGTAATTAAAATATCATCATAATACTAATTTAAAGAAAATAAATTATAACGATATTTATAAATTATAATTATTTATAATTTTTTAGGCCTGTCTTGATCGCAATCTCACCATAGTAAGTGATGATGTGGGCGAAGGTCGTAAGCACACAAAGCCTGGAAGTAACTGGCTCTTAAGTGCAACTGTCGGAATACACCGGTAGGTGCTTGGTGACAGATTTTCAATATGAGGGTAGTAGCCAACCAAGTGGGTACTACAAAATACCCTACCACCATGCTATGGTTTCCTCACGATGTTTTCCTTCACCGAAAGCCCAAACTCATTGTAGTATTCGAACCCGAGACCTTCATCTCGGCCAACGACGTTTCTACCACTGAGCTATCATCGCCTTGAAATGTGTATAATCAATTAAACTTACAAGGTGCAGGTGCGGGAGGCGGTGGTGGTGGAGGCGACAGTGCCCTCTGCAGGCTCTGCTTCCTGCCTCCTCCTGATAAGTCCCTGTGCTGGCAAGTGCAACCCATTTTCGCCTGAACACTAGGAGCTCTCAGCAGCTTAGCAGCATCTTCCCTTGACTCAAGCAAAGTGGCTCGATGGACCAGCATCTCCGCCGTGTCCCATACGATATCACTCACTGGCTCTTTAGGGTCTATCCGTAAGAGATGCTGTAGGATACTGAGGAAGGGAATTTCTTGGGGGGTGTCAGCAACCTGGTGAAATAAAACATTTGATTAGCAGAATAAGAGATTTGAAACAACATATAAATGAGCTTCAACTATGCAAACTATGGCTCTATTAAAAAAGTGTAATAAACCTCTGTCTCTGCCTCGTCTGCATATCAAATTACCTGTTTAAGTATAGCATAGAAGACATCCAGGTGTGAATTAAGATTGATCCCTCCAGGACCCTGTGCCTCGTCGCTTTCTCGTTGCTCCTCGAACACGTCCAACTGCACGCCAAGATCTGAATGACTGGCTGCTTCATGTCTGAAAAGATTCAAATTCTCTATAAGAAAAGGCTGGAGTAATATTTTATCCGACAAGAAATATTGTGATGATGCAATTTTTTAATGTCGTCTATATTGGTTTATAAGATCATTGATCGAGTTATGCCATGAAGAAATAATGAAGCAGAATTGAACGTTTTCAGTACATATTTACGACTTGACAATTCGTAATGGGACATTATAAAATTATATTTGTAAGCGGTCTATAATATCATTAACATTGCAATATTCTGCTATTTCATATGTTTTAACATGTGCTTGGACATTCTAATGGAATGGAAGTTTCCTCGACTGCGTTCCCTTTCAACGGATAGGTATTAAACAAGGCATAAGATTATTCACTGACGCCGATCAGTTTATTTGGCGCCATATTTGGCGTGCGGTCGGATGGATGCACCCACGCAAATAACGACTTGTTTTACTTGTATTCCAGTAGTAATCAAAGTTTCGTAGGTATACGAGATTTAAGATTTTTGCTCTTAAAATATTAACAAGTGGTTTATAGCAGGCAGCCACAACACGCAGGAACGCCTTTACAAAGGTTTTCAGCTCCTGATCGTGAACAAGTCTACGTTATTATCGAATTTCTTTATTCCCTATCTCTTTCTACTAGCTTTTTAGTTAGCTATCATAAAGTAAAGTAAAAGTATACCAGGAGACATTTTCAATCGAATATATTTATAATCGAATGTGATTATGTGATATTATCTTACGAGTGCATTAACAAAACTGGGCTTTTGTCAGTCAGTCAATATTTCTAAACAAAGAGACTTCATTGAAATTTGTACGTCCCAGGAATTAATGCATGTAATATTTTTACCAGCTATTTACAATATTTTGTAAATGTAGCATTTAGTTCTAATAAATTTCTCAATAAAATGTCAACACAGTTTCTAGTGTTGCAACTTGCAACACTATTTTATACACTATATTAGAAATTTGTACGTCCCAGGAATTAATGCATGTAATATTTTTACCAGCTATTTACAATATTTTGTAAATGTAGCATTTAGTTCTAATAAATTTCTCAATAAAATGTCAACACAGTTTCTAGTGTTGCAAGTTGCAACGTGGAAAATTCAAGTTAAACGGATTGTAGTAACAAGTTATTCCATATTCGACTCCATAATTAATGTTATGGTGATTAATAGTTTGGTTACGGGCTCGCGATTAGTTTTAATGTGGTAGTGACAATGATTTGTAGGTAGTAATTTCATGACAAGACAATTAAGTCAAAAAACAGGAACAAAAACTTGTGCACACGGCACAAGATGCTATTTTTAAAGTTGGCTTCGCGGTATTATTGGCTGATTCATTGCAGATAATTTGAATAATCTTATAAGGTATTAGGGTAGTTTAATCTTGGAGTAAAAAGATGTCTTCAAGTACCTACTTGTCTTGACTCTCGGATCTTCTTTTAGTTCTACTTAATAAAACTCTAACACTGACTGACTAACAGACAAAGCGTAATCCAAAACCGATGGGGTGGACCAAGATATTTGATGTTTGGAGGAAATATTCCTAATACTTTAAGGGTCAACGAACGGATTTCCCGATTGTCAACCAACCAACAATTGATTGTACAATTTTATTCTCGAATATAAAAAGTAAAACATAAAGCAGAATGAAATATTAAAAATCTATTTTGGGTCCAAATTCACACGTCTATCACGAGTCAATTGTTTTTGCTCCAAAATGATAAACTATTAAATTACCATGACTATGCACTGGAGCGTGTCAAGCAAAAACTAAACTTTGCAAAAAATCTGTATCGACTGATGACAAAAAAGAAACCGATTTAAATTCAAATCAATGTTTCTGTATTAGGTATAAATATAATTTATTGTACGATTACTCTGACTGCTCCATGATTACTAATATTTACAAACGTTTTGGGAGCTTTTTATTATGTAATTGGTTACAATATTATGTCAGTACTTATGAAATTATCTTTTTTTTTTCATAAGTTTGTCTAGTCTGGGAATTATGCGAGTGTTCTCATAGACGAGATTGTGTAGTGTTGGTAGTAACAACGTCATCGCGCTTTCGGACATTCCTCGTTCAAGGAATAGAGATATGGTAGTTTACGGAGATAGTGCTATGACTGTTAGAGTAGAAGTGGAGAGAGTCGAAGAGCCGTTTTCACATGTAATGAATGTAAATATATATACTTAGTAATTAATAGCCGACTAGCAGGCTAATAGTCTACTTGATAGTATGTGGGCACTGTTGCATATGGACATTAGCAATATCAGGGGAATTGTCAATGATTTGCCGACCTTTACAAAGTCAAGAGGCAACTCAGAATCGGTAGGAGTTCCCCAACTTGATGAGATCCCAAACTTGAGAGTTTGGGGTTCTACAAAGTGTCTACGACATTTCGAAAAATTCTGTTTAGTTTCAAAATCAAAATCAAAAAGTCATTTATTCAGTTTAGGCCCTGGTAAGGCACTTATGAACGTTACATACAGTTGAATTTACCATCGGTTCGGATTACACTTAAAATGCCTTACAAAGCTTTTAATTATTTATTTAATGTTATTCCAACAAAGTTAACGTAGAAATAACATCTCGTATTGACCAATAATTCTGTTTAAAGAACCCCATTAGATTGAAGCTGTAAATGTTAATGCCTCATCAATTGCTGTTGCCAAATGAGATGTCTTTTAGAGGAATTTTTATCGAGTGATCAAAATCCAAAGACATATAAGTCAAAACTATAAAAAACAGCACATTGATCCATAATGAAACTGATACTAATTTATGGTGCGATGACACCCACGGCTTTTATTATAGAAAATGTATGGTTTTTTTTTTGTTCCGAACAAAAAGTTGGCTACAAAAACGTATGAACTTCTACCGCCTTTTGTTTGTGTGATTCGCCACTTGATGCGAACTCTTTTATTTTGTTTTTTGCTTTGCGTTTCGTTTTTGTTTTATTGCTTATACCCAGCAATGAAGGGAGACGTTTTAATACTCCAAATGTCAAACTCAGTTGTATATGATTCACCTTTCTTGTGTTGAAGATGTTTTATTGAAAGATTATTCGTATTAATAATTTCAAATACGTATTTGATAATATTATGGTTGGTAAGACGGCTTCGGTTGAAACAAAATAACAATGGGATTAAATATTATTATTCTGACTCACCTTAGATTGTTCAATGTTGGTAGCAGACCCAAACCTGAAAAGAAATACAAAAATCAAACGTTTAAAAACGTGCTCTTTCAACTTTTCAATTAATCTATGTTATGTATGCTCTACATAAAAAACTTCAACTTTATTGGAATTAAAGTTTATTTATCACCATCATCGTCATCATCTACCTTGCAGAGATATAGTAGCTCTACAGTTTGGATTATCCTATTGTAGGGGATAAGGTTGGTTTCCTTTGTGTTTGAATACAATAAAATAATCTGTTTTAGATCTTAGCAAAATTCTTGTGAACATCATGCGTATTGCTGATGCTGAATTTAAGCTATATACTTCAGATTTCTTCAGCTTATGATCCCAAATTACCAGCATTCCTAACGTCTAAATACCGCAAGTGAAGACGGTAAAGATTAATTTGACAGCTTTTATCCTTTGACTGTTTGATGATCCGCGCGGGCGTGGAAAACAATAGAAATCAATTGTTATTTTTTAATCGCAAGTGAATCAAGGGATAATATGTTCTTTCCTTTGTTTTGTGACTAAAATTTGTTTAGTGCGATTTACAACAGAATCGGCACCATTGTGTCCACGAAATAGGTAGTTGATCTTCGGAACTGTAATCTGCCCAGTAAGATTGCGACAGTCTACAATCTTACTGTAGTCAGTGAAGTAAGCAAAAGACAAATTTAAGAAGTAAAAAGAAGCTTACCAATAAACTCATTCCTGACCCTGATCCTGTCAGGAAGCCTCGGTGCAGAGATGATAAGGCAGTTAATGAAGGCCACCAGCGCGGTCTTGTAGTCCGTTGTGACAGCATTCTTCAGCTCTTCGACTACAACGTTGAGACGGTACCTCTCGCTTTTTAAGGTCTGAAAGTAGAGAATGAGGTTTTGTTTTCAATTTCTATTGACTTAATGCATTTACCAGATTTTGGGGTTTTAGATATTTGATAACTATTTCTAGCATCATCAGTGATAATTTATTTCATGGAATCAGAACAGTTCTAACTGTTCTGATTCTAATGATCTTGTAGTTTTAATTGGTTTGAATTAAAATTACTAGGTTACATTTTATTACAGAGTAATTGTTAACCGACTTCAAAAAAAGGAGGAGGTTCTCAATTCGAATGCATTTTCTTTTTATGTTTGTTACCTCATAATCTCCGTCATTAATTAACCGATTTGGAAAATTATTTTTTATTTGAAAGGGCACACTTCCCGTTTCAAAATTCAAAATTCAAAATCATTTATTCAAATAGACCTTCGCAGGCACTTATGAAAAGTCTGACTCTAATACTCTAATACCGGTTCGGAAGGTTGCATTTGCTGAGAAGAGCCGGCAATAAACTCAGCAATTACTCTTTTCAAAACAAGCTTAGATTCATTACATAATATTTACATTCTAATCGCACTGACAACAATTGCGTGCCCCGGCGCGGCCGCAAAACTACAAAGTAGACTGAATCTATATTTAATAAGTAAATAAATAAATGGCAAACTTAAGCAGACCAACCCCCACAAGCAGCACCTGTTCACAAGTATGACGCGTGTGGCAGCCATCGCCCTCCTCGCCATATTGGAGGGAAGTGAGCGACCCGTCACACGACGCCGCCGCAAGCAAAGGCCTTAAAGTGAGCATGACTTACTTAAGTCTGGCTTAGAAATAAAAAATAAACTAAAGGGAAACTACTAAACACGCAATTTGTTATCACTGTGACTATTGACAAGTTTATACTAAATATCATTTAGGTATATGTATAGAAAATATAACAATTAAGGAGACCGACATAATCTATTGAAGAATTTAGAAATAAATGAAAAACATTAAATTGAATTAATTACTATAAGTAATAATCTGTAAATTAAACAAAAAATAAAAAAAAAGATAACTTATAATAATAATAGCATACTTAGAATTAAAATGGACCTTGAACTAGATGCTAAGTGAAGCAGGTGCAGAGAGAAGCTACTTCCATACATCCTTGTCGTCAATATAATGAGACACTTTATAATAGGCCCTACTCAACAACCGCTTTTTGATATGTTCCTTAAATTTAAAAAAGGACATACTGGTCACGCTATGAGGAATTTTATTGTAAAATTGGATACAATTCCCAAGAAAGGACTTATTTACTTTAGCTAATCTAAATCTAGGCACAGTTATTTTGTCTTTTTTTCTAGTGTTTCTATCGTGATAATCACTATTGACTGGAAACAAATTAATGTTTTTACGAACATACATAATATTTTCAAAAATGTACTGAGAGGGCAAAGTTAATATATTAATTTCCGGAAATACCTTTCGCAGAGATTCGCGAGACCCCAAACAGTAGATGGCGCGAATTGCTCTTTTTTGCAATACAAAAATTGATTCCAAGTCTGCGGCAGAACCCCACAGCAAAATACCGTAAGACATAAGGCTATGAAAATATGCAAAATAAATTAATCTGGCTGTATTAATGTCCGTCAGTTGCCTTATTTTGCTGACTGCAAAAGCAGCGGAGCTCAGTTTACCACCTAAGGCTTCCAGGTGAGCACCCCACTGCAATCTACAGTCTATGGTCAGACCAAGAAAAACAGTCTTATCTACTACATTAAGTTTAGTACCGTCCACAATAACATTGGTATCAACTTTTGGTACGTTTGGTAATGAAAATCTTATACATTTAGTTTTTTTAGAATTTAGCATTAGATTGTTGGCAGCAAACCATTGAGACACAGTTTCCAGAGCGTGGTTAACTTTTAAAAGGTCTTTGTCTTTTCTATCTACTTTAAATATCAGAGACGTATCATCTGCAAACAAAACGACATCTGATAGTTCTTTCACCATGTAAGGTAGGTCATTTATATAAACTAGAAACAGAAATGGGCCTAAAATCGAGCCTTGAGGTACGCCTAATTTGACTAAGGAGCCCGATGACACACTACCATTTATTCCTACTTTTTGTTGGCGCCCTGAAAGATAGGAAACCACAAGATCGAGGGCCACTCCGCGAATTCCATATAACTTAAGTTTAAGAGCTAGCGTTTGGTGATCTACGCAATCAAATGCCTTGGAGAGATCACAAAAGATACCAATAGCATCGTGTGAGCACTCCCAGGCCTGAAAAATATGCTTAATAAGTTTAGCTCCCGCATCCGTAGTGGACTTACCTCTTGTAAAACCGAACTGATCATCATGGAGTATCTTATGGTTATTAAAATGCCTTAACATTTGGTTTAGCACAATCTTTTCAAAAATCTTGCTTAATGCAGGAAGTACTGAAACAGGTCTATAATCTGAGGGATTGTTTTTACATCCCGATTTAAAGATTGGAACAATTTTGCTGTATTTCATTAAGTCAGGAAAGTTGCCCTGTTCGAGACATTGGTTAAAAATTAGGGCTAAAATAGGGGCAATATTGAAAATAATTGACTGTATAACCTTAACTGACAAACCCCATAAGTCTTCTGTATTTTTCATATTTAGTGACTTAAAAGCCGTGATAATGTCATAGTCATTAACCTGGGTGAATGCGAAGTCTGGAATATTTTGTTGAAAATTATTCTGTAAAATCGATTCAGCTAACGTGGAAGACGAAGCAAGATTTTTAGTAGCCTCCATAGGTATATTTGAGAAAAAAGTTTCAAAAGCAGATGCTACTTCTAATTTACCTGAGATTAATGTATCATTAATTTTAAGAGAAAAAGTATTATCTTTGATTTTATTCTTACCAGTCTCTGTATTAATAATCTGCCACACTGTTTTAATTTTATTATTAGAACTATTTACCCTATTGCCTATGTAGATGGCCTTTGCTCGAATACAAACCTGTTTAAATATCTTGGAATAGTTTCTAACATATATATGAAAGTTTTCATTACTATTGTAAGATCTCTGATGGTAAAGATCATACATGTTATCCCTACTCTTCCTGATTCCTTTAGTTGCCCAGTTACAGAATTGAAGTTTATTATTATTTACCTTCTTAGTTTTGATTGGACAAGATACATTAAATTCGTTGCAAATATCTTTAAATATTTTTTCATAGTTTACATTTGGATCATCAGAAGTATATGTAGTGTTACTAATTTTATAATCCATATTGACGCTGAAATTATTTAATCTTGTTTTATTAACTGACCTAAATGTTTTCGTTACGGATGAACTAAGTTTTTGGTCCCATTGTCATCAGATCAGGATTTGATTACTTCTTAGTGTACTTTGAAATCGGTTTAAGTTTTTTGGAAAACAGTCCAATTATTTGGCATAGCTTCGACAATTCTTGAAAGATAAATCATTCGTACATCAATACATCATTTAGATAAACTTTGACTCAAAAATATTAACTTAGAAGATTCTTGTTGGTATAAGATTACGTACCTTATATCGATCGAGGGTGTCAACTGCTCTGGCGTAGCCGTCAGCATTGTACACGCAAAGAGCTGATAGGAGCTCGAACACCTGCAAATATACCATATTAATAGAATCAAGAGAATCAATTAGTGATATGGAACATGGATCATCACCAGGTTTGACCCCTATCATAAATTAGTCGTCAGCCAGTTAACTTGTCTCTTGGACTCTGGGTAAACGTGGACGTATAATCTCTTTACTCTTCCTCAACATTATTAGCTGAGTACAATTTATTTTCAGCATCTCTCAACGACCCCAAATAATTTGTTAGCCCACACATGATTGATATTATCTTGCTTAGTAACAAGAAAGGTAGAACACAACGGGTTTTCCAATTTTGAGCAGCCTTACTGAATTTAGTGATGTGTTCTTGCGGTAAGGTCGCCAGGTAAGATCCATAAGAGGTACAGTACTGGTAGTGGACGGGGGACCAGGGTGTAGTATCAAATGATACAGCGCTTTATCCCTTCTACTGCCGGCAAAGCGTCTCCTGTTAACTCTTCTATAAACCCATTTTCAAGAAGGGGCATATCTCTGGTATTACAAGAGTCTATAGGCCACGATAACCAACACTATCAAGCTTATTACTATCTAACTAGTACTAGTACTAACCTGTTTCTTGACAGGTGCAGCGGGAGAGGTGAGCGCCGCCGCGAGCTTCCCTGCGTACTCCGCATGTTCTACTATGTAGTCGAGACCCACACGGCTCTCCATGCCGAACCTGGGGACAAGGAACATCATGTTAGTGTCTTGAAATCCTGTGTTAGTAGGCACTTTTGTTTGGAATAATCACAGTGGATTAAGATCTGTCTGTAATTTTGAAAACATCTATGATCCAAGTCGAGATTAAACATAACCAGCACCAAAAAAACAAAAACATTAAATTTTTGCAAAAATGTATCATATTACATTGGTTAGTTGGACTATAATTACTAATTGTGAATGAGTGACAGACACGCGATGAAGTTTTGGACTCTAAATAAGTCTCTAATAATAAAAAAGCTTTAAATAACACGGTAAATTTTGTGATAGATCAAAATTTGTTGGAACTTAAATACCTTTGTCTGAGTGAACTACTTCCTTAGCAAATCAATATAAAAGGACACAAAGGAGGTCCTACACAATCTCTGTTCACATTGCTAATGTCAGTAGAACAGGTAAGAGGCAATACCCAGCTAGATATGTAGATGTGAATTGATTAGATTATTATCTAAATCGTAATTCTTGTTAATAATGTAACTCATATATCAAACTGTGAGAATATCCCGTTAATGTATGCAAAACATTTCGTCGAAATGTTAATTAGTTTGCAAAAGTATCTATGCATCATCTACATTTTTACTAGGAATTAACTGTACGTGAAAATACATTCTAACTTAGATTTTTCTTACAATACAAGCTTTAGAGACGAAGTCAGCGGTAGCACGTCGCGCTCTTTCGCTGACTTCAAAACAGGAAATCTTCCTAGGAGTTCTTCTCAGTTGAAGGCCGAATTACGATCTGGTGGTAACTTCAATAGCTTTGACCTTTATAAGTGCCCTACTAGGGCTTAAACTGAATACAATTCGACTTCAACCTTTTTGACTACCATAGACGCACCATAATAAATAAGTCACGAGGTGAATAGAGGTGATAATCTGGCTTCAAAGTCGAGGGATAAAACCATCTTATGAATCAAATAATTATTTGGTCAATAGTCTCGAATAGGTAGGTATTCTCGACCTTAATAAAACGATACTATTATTCGTGATAACCAGAAAACCTACAAATAAATACCAACGGCTTAAATACTAGTTTTTTAATATCTATTTAATAGTTTATTTAAAATAATTTAAGATGGAGGAATGGAGACCATTTTGAATTTCAACGGTTTTTTTATTATAAAATTTTTAGGTGCCTATAATTATGACGTAGTTTTGTTATTCGCGAAATGATTCGTATGGTACATAAAAAGTAATGCTTGTTAAACTATTTAAAACTATGCGTTTGGTCCTTCTTATTATTAACGGACATTTTGTAATTAAGAAACAAATGTTGTTGTTGTGTACAGTTCTATAAAGTTTTAAATAAATATCCTGGGATATTCTTCATAGACTTTAATGTCCCACTGCCGAGTACAGGCCTCCTTTCACAAATGAGGGTGAAAGGGAATGGGCAGATACTCCACCACGCGTGCCCACTGCGGGTCGGTGGAGGTTGGAGTTTTCAAGCCGCCTAGGATGCCTCCAACTAGCTTTACGACTGTGATAACTGGGACCAACGGCTTTACGTGCCTTCCGAAGCACGGAAAACGCCCGATTTGAAATACCACTAGGCGGTCACCCATCCAGGCTTTGCCGATCATCAAATCAAATTCCACCACGAACGCTTCATCGTCTTTATTTCTCATAGTCGCTTAAAATTGTCATTTTAATTTAAAACGCTAAAAATATTCGTTAATATTCATAATAAACATTCTGAAAATCAAAAGGACAACTCGATTAAGAGAAAAATATATTTTATTATCAATTTAAAATGGAGTAAGAATATAAAATCGTATAATGTAGCTGTTTAAGATGTCGTTAACTTATGTAAATTATTACAAGAAGGTAACAAGCAGTGTGCCTTCATTTATCAAGGCTTTAAATTTTTTTTTAATAGATTTTAAATGAAGCTTAATAGTTAAAAATCATTGTTATAGTAAGCACTTATGGACAAGTCTCAAACAATTTATTTTATTTTACAAGCTTTTTATACTAAATCTAGCAGGTTAAATTTGACTCACTTCCGATTGAGCTGAAATTTTACATTTATATGTAAAATTAATAATGCAATATTATTATGACTTGGAGCTGATCTGATGATGGAGCCGGAAGGTGGCGATGGCAACTCTGTACGCACAACGCGACGCAAACACATCGAGTTTGGGCTCATTTGATTCGTCTCGACTATGGTTATAAATAAGTTGGGTACTTTTATAAAAAAAAAATATTATTTTATTTAAAAAAATAATAATTTTATTCTTGTTACTATGATTTTATGTCTATTACTGGATATTTAAAACCAATGGTAATTATTTATTAATCAAATAAAATCTACAGCTCTTAGTATAATGTGACTAAACATATAAAATTAATCCAACAGCCAATGACGGATTAATATTTTACAATTGGAATACATATAAGACAGTGATTATTCAATTTAAATTTACATTACCTAAGTAGAACTTTATTTACAACAAATATGTACAAAATACAATCTATATATAGAAAATTTCCTCAAGCCTGCCGCTGCTTCCGATTAACGGCAGGGTTCCCAGAAGGCTGGCAGCGTTTCCTCTTTGGATAGCCAAGCTGACGCGTTGGCGAAAAAAGCTCCCCGCCCGCTGATCTCCGGTCAATTTAAATTAAATTACTTTATATTTTTAAAAAGTGTGTGTCAGTGTGAATGGGGTGGGGGTGTGTTAGCGTGTGTTTTGGATCTGTGTGTGTGAGTGTGTAATGAATGTGATGTGACGAATAATGATTTATTTGAACGATCTATCTGGTCAGTACATTTAGGATTTTAATAGATTTCTAACCCGTAAATAGACTACTACGTTCAAATAGCTAATAATGCCGGCACACGTTGAAATCTCAAAGTGTTAACTCCATCGGAAGAACCATGCGCGAACGCATAGAAGATGAACGAACGTAACAAACATTATACTAATATTATTACAAGTATAAAGAAAGAGAGTGCGAATTTTGTGAGTTTGTGTGTATGTGGTAATCAGCGGAACTACTGACCCGATTCAAAAAAATCCTTCACTGATAGGAAGCTATATCCCTGAGTGGAATAGGCTACTTTTTATCCCGGGAAAGCGGGTAAAACAGCGAGGGATAGCTAGTTTATGTAAGGTATAGATAATAATAATCACAAGTAATGTATAGAGGCAGTTTCGCAACTACGCAATAATTTATTAATGTTGTTATACATAGTTACGATATCGCATTGACAAATATCATGAATAGCACCTGCGCCTGCGCCTGCGCCTCGAAGTGGAATCCATTTGTCAAAGTAACGATACAATCGACACACCATTCATCTTTCGCTGTTCAATCAAAACCGGTTCACTTAAACAATAAAATATCAATAAAAGATGGCGACATTTTATATTGTTTATTAGCTATCATATAATTTATAATAAGTTTTTATTAAATAAATCATTTTTAATACAAGCTTTTTTTGGGTACTGTACTTTTTTTTACTGTACTTGCATTGTCATCCAATATACTAATGTATACCAAATATCAAGTCAATCCGACCACTGGAACTGGGTGAAATTCCACCTGCAAGATTCCACCCGAACAAACATACATACATACATTGCAAGTTAAATAAAAGCTTGTAAAAAGGGTTTTTGTTATCTAAACGGTTTGCAGAAGCTTATGGTAACTTGTTCTGGACTTGACATAATTTTTTTAATATAAGAATATCCCGCGGTTTCACTTGCGTTCCCGAGATAAAAAAGTAGCCTAAAACCACAGAGTATCTAAAACACTCCGGGATAATGTAGCTTCCTATTAGTGAAGAATTTTTTGAATTCGACTGGTAGTTCCAGAAATTATCGCGTTAAAACAAACAAACTGAAAAATCTTCAGTCAAAATTAAATACATACCGTCTCCACCACAGAGCATTAAACTTTTTTTTTTGGAAAAATATAAATCTAGTACCTAGAATTTTATTGGGCTCTTAGAATAACATACTTACAACAATGATTTCTTGTTTATTTCATTCGTAATCCAATTAAAAAATAAATAATTTTAAATCTCATCGTGTCATTTCGTTAACCTCAGGCAAAGCCCCGGGCAAAGACTAGTCATAAATAAATAAGACGCACAATAAAAACTAACATTAATTACAAAACCTAATACAAACTCGTAAATTATAATTTATACATAAAAATGTGCTCCAACCAGTTTTTAAATATTGTTTATGTATTTTAATTTTAAAACAGGTAACATCAATAATAACGACACGCTATTTTATGAGAAATATTCTTCTTATTATTGTATTATTATTTCTTTTTTTTATATAGGGTGACTGGTAATTAGTAAACGATACTTAAACACATGATTGTACTCAAGATAACAAACAACTTTCCCAAAGAAACAAATAGGGATAAATATCTTTGGGAAAGTTTGTTATCATGAGTACAATCATGTGTCTAAGTATCGTTTACTAATTACCAGTCACCTTATATACAACGACGACGGTAAACAAGCATACAGCCAACCTGATGGTAAGCGGTAACCGTAGCCATATAGACGCTTGAAACACACGACGCGTCACTCACGCGTTACCGACCCTTTCCTCCCCAATGAGCTCTGGCGACCTTACTCACGCGCAGGAACACAACATATAGTTATTTGGCTGCGGTATTCTGTAAGGTGGAGGTACTTCCCCAGTCGAGCTGCTCTTTTAGCGAATAAACGCTACGCTCTACCTCTCTTATTATTTCTTATTATCTCTCTTATTTTTCCATAGTTATTAAAATGGTATGGAAATAATGCATAATCACAAACCGCAAGGTGAAAAATAATTACTGTAGTAGTAAAAGTCAGTATTACATAAGTAATTTTACCAAATGTATGTTCTTAGCGGTTCTCAAACAGCCGTGGCATAAACAATAGGCAGTTAAACAATAAAGTCAAGGTACAGAACCCTTAATAATACACTAAATCGTGTTCTATGAATGTTAGACCCTACTTCTTGTCCTCGAATCATTTGTAAGTTGATTTCGAGATTCTATAACATTTTGCCAACATAAATTGATATCTGCATATGAAGCTAGCAAAGAAGCTTACTAAAATAATTTAAGAGAGGTAGAGCGTAGCGTTTATTCGCTCAAAGAGCAGCTCGACTGGGGAAGTACGTCTACCTTACATAATACCGCAACCAAATAACTTTATGTTGTGTTCCTGCGCGTGAGTAAGGTCGCCAGAGCTCATTGGGGAGGGGGAAGGGTCGGTAACGCGTGAGTGATGCCTCGTGTGTTGCAAGCGTCCATATGGCTACGGTAACTGCTTACTATCAGGCGGGCCGTATGCCGTATGCTTGTTTACTGACTGAAAGCTGCCCACCTGGTGGTAAGCGGTGGCGTGTACCTGACCCTTCAAGAACCTCTTCACACCGTGATGTGGTTTGAAGAGGCAATTGCCCCGAGGGAACTTGTCTTTAAGGGCGAGGAAGGTAGCTTCAACTGAAAGTTAATCTACACATTATTTAGTTTGTTTGTTTTTTTTTGTTTGGTTAAGCGGGCTAATCTCAGAAACTACCAATCGGATTCGAAAAATTCTTGCACTAGTAGAAAGATACATTATCCCCGAGTATTAATAAACTTTTTATCTCGGGAACGCGGGTGCAACTACGGGGGACAGTTAGTGAGAAATACAAGTGAGTATAGTTCGTGAACCAATAGTAAAGTAAAGCTTTCTATGCCAAGGCGGTCCTTAAAACGGACATAAAGCTTTGATCCGTTAATGAGTTGCGCGACCACGCGTCTAAAGCGCATTCTACATTCGATACGTTCGCTTTGTCACTTCACTACGTACTTTGAACATTTTTAAAAGTATTAATGAAAGAGTTTATTGAGAGAACGACCATAATGTTATAGGCTTATAAGGCGATGATAGCTCAGTGGTAGTGACGTCGGATACCGAGATGAAGGTCCCGGGTTCGAATCCTACAATGAGCTTGAGCTTTCGGTGAAGGAAAACATCGTGAGGAAACCATAGCACGGTGGTAGGGTACTTTGTAGTACCCACCTGGCTGGCTACCACCCTCAAGTTGAAAATCTGTCGCCAAGCACCTTTCGGTGTGTTCCGATAGCTGCACTTGAGAGCCAGTTCCTTCTAGGCTTTGTGTGCTTACCATCTTCGGCCGCATCATCACTTACCATGGTGAAATTGCGGTCAAACACAGGCCTATAAACAATAAAAATAAAAATAAAATAAAAAAAGGCTTGAATAAGAGCTTAAGTAAGGTAATGTAGTGTAATAACGCCAGCCCTAGAAAAGATGGACGTCGACAATCGTCAACGTTAGTAAACGATCAACCTTTGTATGGGATTGACATTTCAAATCGAAATATCACGTGATTTTTAGCAATCTCTTAATATGCGGCCGGCCTATTATAAGAAAATTTCTGGATTAGTTAGGATCGTCTTTTAATGTAAATCTCTGGTAAATCAATAAAAAATCGGCTTTAAGGTACCTAGGTAATAATGATTATGAATATAAACCAGAGTCAAACACAATTATTACCAGGTGAATGGCTTAAACTATCGTATTCATTGCCAACGTCGCATGCGATTAGTGATACAATTTAATCAGACATCTTGTTGATCAGCAGTCAGACATTTGACGGAGTCAGGACTCGGATTTACTCATGTAAAATGAATTAAGTTCTAGGGTATTGTTAGTAGAATTTTCTGAAGAAGTGTACATTGGAGATACTGGTGCCGATTCTGTTGTAAATCATACTAAACTAATTTTAGTCACATCACGTCTCTTTCTTACAAATATTATTGAAAAAGGATAGAACATATTTAAAGCTGTCAAATTAGTCTTTACCGTTTTAAATTGCGGGTATTTAGGCGTAACAGCGATAGAGAGCGTAAATTTACGTTGAAAACAAGCATTGGACTAATTTGACAGGACTAAAATTCTTACATCCTTTTCTTATGTTCTTTGTTAGAAAAAGATATAGTGAGATTAAATTTAGTTTAGTTGTAATTTCATTACTTGAGGTCGGCGCGATATTTCATCCAATTGGCCTTTTATCCATCATTCCTTTCTTAATACCTGCCTAGTACCTATTGTGGTAAACTTATGCCACAAATATTTGACCCAATTCCAAATCAACTCTTCAGGCAATTGGCCGCATTTTCCCGCCTGTCTAAGCCCAGAGCAACAAAGCAAGTAATTCGGTATGCGCTTGCAACACCGCAGAGACAGAATTCCACAGATTTCATCCATAATGCTTTTATCGGTCGACAGGCGTCCTTATAACTCTGTCGCGGTGTAGAGCTGGTATGCAGATTGTGTGTGGTGGAAGGTATGAGATGGAAGCTATTTTGAATAAAAGGAGAATCTACATAATTTGATGCCTGTCTCCAGAAAAGTTCAATTTGATATTGATCAGGCTAACACGTTAGACATTGGCAATAATACAACTACTGAATATTGCAAGATTTTGTTTTTTATTTTATTGTGGATACAAGTTAATAAAGTTTAGCTAATGAAGAAATCAAAATACTTTGTTTTGATACCATGGAAAGTATTGACGAAGACTAAATTGCAAAGGACACATATCTTAGATACTTATTCACCTGAGTAAGCCCGGTCAAGTAATTATCATAAGGCATAAGCTCGTAACTTAAACGACACAATAGCTAACGAAGGTAATGTAATGCTAGGTGCCAACCCACGCAAATGTCGTTCTTCTACTAAAGTTATTAACATTTTGTGTGTCTTTTATCTATCCGAGTGAGAGAGGACAATACTTCTTTATAGATAAAAGAGATTTTCCTAGGAGATGTGGTACTAACTCCCATATGATATAAGTAAGTGAGATGTAATTGCAACCTATACACGACTATTGACTCGTTTATCTGTAGGAAAGCTTTTCTTAATGAGAGCAAATTTTATCCAAGATTAGCTTTGGCAAAAGCAAAATGGTATTGATATGGCATCATACAGAACCTTTAAACTTCGTAAGACAAGGATACAGGAAAAAATTTGTTTCCGCAATTTCCAAATCACAACTAAAGATAAAATCAAACAAACACCAACCAAGATGGCAGATACCAACAGGTGGTCAATTATTATTCAATACGCAGAATCCTGACGAGATATTCCATAGAGATTTGTTTCTGAGAACTCTTGACAAATGCATACAAACAGATGCGGTGTTTATGAATATCGCAGACATGTTGGAATGCAAACTTAAGAGTACATGATGAATGATAACAATTACCTAAAGGATAGTTACTATTGTAGCAGACGATACAGATATTGCTGAGGAGCTATGGAAGGAATGTGTATTGAAATACAAAATACTTAGCATTTACTAACAAAAGCACGAGATTTATAAAGACACTGAAATTACTACAAGAGTGAGATTTTATTCGTGACACATGAACCTAATGGATCTATAAGATTTATTTTCCGTTTTAATAGATTCTCTTCAGAAAATGGAGATAAACAATCTGCTCCTAAAGTTTCTTCTTATTCGAAAGAGCATAAACATAAAAAATGTTACAGTTTGGATCTCAGGGAAGCTGTGAGGCGCAATTTAATGCACAATCTTCGAAGAATTGTAGCTCCATGCTTTGTAAATGATAGCACAGATGACACTGAAGCCTTCAACGTCGATTCAAATATAACTGAACACTTGATTACACCTGTCAGCCCACATATTTCTTTTCAATGCACGTACAATTCCTCGTACGATAAATCAAAGACGCAAAGATCGTATCACCAAATAAATTAACCATTATGCGTAATTGCGCAATGGTGTGACCTTGGCATTACTACACCTACATACCATGGTTTAGTCACAATAACATGCTTTTAAGGCTGTAGAGTTAAAGATAGAATTTGTCATTGAGATACAAGACGGAAGTCTTGGAGAGACTAGCGGTCAATCATTTTGCTGAGTCTTTGGCAAACTATCATTTGAAGTACACTTTAGGGCTAAGGTGTCTGCCGAATCAGCTGATTCGATTCGGCAGTAAAGATTGGTAATAATTAATAATTCAATAAACAAAAACGAATCGTTTTGCTTACGAATGGTAGGTTTTTTTATTGCCAAACTAGGCATATAGATCATTTCGTAAGTTAATTTTGTGTGTGATAGCTACTTACATATGGGAGGGTCTGCTATGCAAAGCTTTGAGGTCTTTGCTTCATTATTAGTAAAGATATAAGAGTCTTAATTTTAATAAATCTTAACCGATACCGGTCCGTATATTATTGAAACCGGGCCTAATATGATCGTGTTGGAATTTAGCACGCAGATAGTCTACCTATGTCATAGATTATGATGTCATTAGATAGACTGTAAGATATAGAGAAGGACATAGCTTACTTTTACCCCGGAAATAAACAGTAAAATAAATTTTATCAGTGTCAGTATCGTTTTTATGCTACCAACCAAAGTATCATTTGATATTTCAATAACGCAGAAATAACTGTCTGCAATACAAATATAATCATCAATAGAACCTGTTGAATCAATGGTACAGACAGACACAAACCTATGTATATTAATCAACATTAAATTCTAACAATGAGTGCTTCAAGCAAGGACGAAGTGTGGGTGATCTTGCTTGCTGAATATTGTTAGTAAACCTGCTTATGCTAGACAAATTTTACCATACCAGTTAATAATTCACACCCAGAGCTTAATGACTTAAAAAGTATTGGATAACTTGTGCTTTCATAGCTGAGATTTAGTAAAAGTGTCGCAAAACAGTATTTTAATGCTCTAGCACTTTTATTTGGTCTTCTATAGGCAAGTGAGTATTTTACTAGACCGAAGTGTCCAAACAATCATCTTTTTAACCGACGAAAAAACGGAGGAGATTTACAAGTCTACGCATAACTTTTTACAGAGTAGTCCAATTTTGATAATTCTTTTTTTATGGATAGGGTATACCTCGACGTTGGTCCCATATACATTTGGATACAAAAAACCTACCCTAAGGGTGGGAAAATAGGGGTGATTTATTGTTCAGTCACAGATTTTAATGCTGAGTTGAGTATTACATCAAAAGTAATCAAAAATTAAGCATGTAGTAATTAGTAAATTATAGCCACAAAAAATTATAAAATAAAAACTTTTTAACATCAAATAAACCGAAACTACTGAAAAGTAAAAAATAATTTTGAATATAACTTGAAATTTATAAGGTTTTGCAGTCGCAGGTCGTTGTTTTGGTCAGCGACGAGCGACTCAGGGTCGATAATACAAATGATACTGGTGCTAAAAAAAATATAAAAAAAATACTTTATTTTTTTTTAATAATAAAAATAAAAAAATAAAATTTTTGAAAATCATGTAATAAGCTAAAGTGTAGACATAATACTCAACGGGAGTACGAGGGAGTAAAGGGGTGGAGCGATGGCGGCTTGCGCCTAGCTCTAGTCTGTGCACGTGCCTAGTAACCATACTTTGCGGTAATTTTATTTCAAATTGAATGAGGTATTTCTCAACATATTTACAGTATTTAATGGAATTAAGTCCATTTTTGGGGAATATATATTTTGTACTACCGCTCCTGGGTCGCTTGTCGCCGACCAAAACAACACCCTGTATATTACAAAAAAAAATACATACCTACGTAGGTTATTTGTTTGTCCCCGGTGGTTTAATTTTTTTGTTAAAAAGTTTTTATTATTCATTTATTGAATATGACACATCAACAGCATATACTTATGATATTATTCTGATGTTTACACCAATGTGTACAGCATCTTTAAGTTTATGTATCGTAATCAAATCAAATTCATCTAGCTATTCCAAAAACGGTTCACTTATAGTTTATCTTGTAAAACCCTGACTTTTTAAAATAAAACGATATTTCTCGGCCAATGTCGCGTCCTAGCAATGGAAAACAAGTCATATCAACAAAAGCGATTATTATCCGACCTTTTGAGAATTAACCCTAAAATACTGAGTATGTGCGCGGCCGACCTCGTGGCAAGGCCTCCCGGATTTGGTCAGGTCAACTGGACCGGGTACTGCCCTTATTCATGCTTTGGCATTGAGTTGTGTCGTGTTGGGCTTGAAGTGAGCCTATGTGATCACTAGTTTTTGAATGTAAGTTGGAAAAGTTAATTTGATTGATAGTTAAAATGTGTCCGGACTAAATTAGCTATACCCTATCTTCCTGCCCCGCGATTTTCCCTTTTTCGCTCGTTTGGGGATGGAATTTTGAAAAACACTTCCTTAGAGTTATAAAAGTAAATTTAAAATATCTAGATTCTAGAGCTGTAGATAGAAAATCTATGTACGGTCTAAATATTTGTCTGTATCATCTTTTAAAAACCTAAATCGGATTCATGCTGACTAACTTTAGCTATGACACCAATTCTGAAATCGGGACAAAACTTTTCATACATTTCAATCGAAACAATTAAGTTTTGATTATGTTTGAAATATGCTTATACCTTTTGAAGAATTAAAATTGAACCGTACTTTGATGGGACCAAAAATCTCTATGTAATCCATACTTCATGTAGTACTATACAGGGTGTTGTTTTGGTCAGCGACAAGCGACCCAGGAGCGGTAGTACAAAATATATATTCCCCAAAAATGGACTTAATTCCATTAAATACTGTAAATATGTTGAGAAATACCTTATTCAATTTGAAATAAAATTACCGCAAAGTATGGTTACTTGGCACGTGCACAGATTAGAGCTAGGCGCAAGCTGCCATCGCCCCACCCCTTTACTCCCTCGTACTCCCGTTGAGTATTTTGTCTACACTTTAGCTTATTACATGATTTTCAATTTTTTTTCTTTTTTATTTTTATTATTAAAAAAAAATAAAGTATTTTTTTTATATTTTTTTTAGCACCAGTATCATTTGTATTATCGACCCTGAGTCGCTCGTCGCTGACCAAAACAACGACCTGTATACAAGATGTGTGTATAGATAATCCCAGATTTCACAGCAAGTCTACACAAGCACCGACTGTTTCTTTAGAGTCAATGAGCGTATGAAGCTGTATCAATTTCCATCTACCCACAGTTGTCCAGTTAACAGCTACAGCGGCGTATCGGGTAACACTAATATGTCGGTCGTCGAACTTAGGAAATGGTTCGTTGAGACAAATGGACAAATTAAATGCTTTACAATTGCTTTCTCTTATTTTTTTAAATTATTGTATTTTTCTGGAGACAGTTGAGTAGAGAAAGTTGTTGAAGCTTTCGTAAGACTCATAGTATGGTTGTGAACAAAATTCCGACTTAAGTAAATTTTTGTACCAAACATATTTAAAAATCATAAGATGGTAAAATGACTCAATAAGTTATTAGATTTTGAAATAGCAAGGATGGCAAAACTGACAGTTTCAGAACTAGATATAATTTGATTGAAAAAATCAAAGCAGTAGTTCCCAAAGTATGAGTCGTGAGCGAATATTGGGTGGGCCTCGAAAAGTCCTTCATTAGTTATGCCCCTTTTTTCTTCATGAAAACCAAGAGGTGAGTCCCGAATTCGGAACTTTGTATTTTTTTTTCCTCCTTTCACTAATGAGGGTGAAAGGGACTGGACAATACTTCATCACGCATGCCCACTGTGGATTGGTGGAGGTAGGCTAGTGGTCGACCTTCTATTGGAATTTTTCAAACCGCCTAGGAGGCATCCAACTTAGCTTAACGACGATCACAATTAAGTGATAAGCGGGACCATCGGATTTACGTGCCTTTCAAAGCACGGAAACACTCGATTTGAAATACCACTAGGTGGTCACCCATCCAGGTACCGACCACGTCGGTGGTAGCTTAACTTTGCTGATCGAGCTACTCCACGAGCGCTTCAAAGAATATAGGTATACAACCCAACCAAATATGTAAAATCAAATGTAATCTAGTTCAACACACAGCTGCACACCATAAACTAAACCAGAGTTCATAAACCACTTAAATCTGAACCCTGCAGAGCCAAATCGCGGGCGGGTCACGCAGGTCGCTTTCACTGCGACTGCGCATGTCTACTCTAATAGCCTTGCACGGGGATAAGAGATATCTCTTAACACTGAACAATGGATTTCGCAATGTTTTCAAAACTGAATGGCTACTTCCGATATAAGCTTCGGTAAGAGGGCGAAAGGTTAAAAAATATGCATAATTTGTATTGTAACTTATTACGTTAGTTCATTTATTATGTATGCTTATGGATGAGGCAAAGAGCTTGCATTTCGTCCACAATATTATTGAGGTAAGTGTTGTTCTGGCCGAAGTTGGAAAGCAAACAATGCAACAAACAATAATTGGACTGTTTTACAAAAACCTTAAACCGACTTCAAAGTACACTAAGAAGTAATCAAATCCTGATCTGATGAGACAATGGGACCAAACGGGAAGCGTACCCTTTGAAATAAAAAAAGAATTTTCCAAATCGGTTAATAAATGACGGAGTTATGAGGTAACAAACATAAAAAAAAATGAGAACCTCCTCCTTTTTTTGGAGTCGGTTAAAAAACAGATAAATAGTGATAGACATGTTGTAGATAAAAGTGTTTCGGAAATAGAATAGCTTGGGAAAATATTTAGGAAATTATAAACAAATTGTTACAATCACATAAATATCTGATCAATAGGCTTGGTTGGTTTAAAACTGGTTATAATGAAGTTTAGTTATAAATTACTCGTAGCAATAAATGAAAGTGTCACCAAAGACATCATCATCATCATCAGCCTATAATGTCCCACTGCTGAGCACAGGCCTCCTTTCACAAATGAAGGTGAAAGGGAACGGGCAATACTCCACCACGCGTGCCCACTGCGGATCGGTGGAGGTAGGCTAGTGGTCAACCTACTGTTGGAATTTTTCAAGCCGCCTAGGAGGCCTCCAACTAGCTTAACGACTGTCACAATTAAGTGATAACCGGGACCAACGGCTTTACGTGCCTTCCGAAGCACGGAAACGCTCGATTTGAAAGACATAATAAAGTTAAAAAAAGGAAAACCAAACGTTATCAAAGAGCAAAGAGCTACAAACGAGAAAGCAAATAATTATCTTGAACGAAACCGCAACGAGCATGCTAAACCATCATCCTTTAAACACAGAAAATAGGCTATCTATGGGTTTTACCTGCAAAACTAGATTATCTTGGTCGATATTTACATTTTGCTTGCACTAAGCAATATTAACGAATATCTAATATTTAACGAGATTCGTACTGCTTTATTTTATCGTTTCTTTAAACTGCTATCCTTGTAAATGTCAGGGTATTTAGGTTATCTGTTTCTTCTTTGCAAACAAATTTGACCCTTATTGTTACACAGATATTATTAGCTGCATATACTATTACTATAAAGGATTAAAACATAAATTTAAAAGCCATTTATGCTTAAACAAAAATAATATCATCTAAGTTAATAAAATCTAAAATCTCTAAAAATACGAATACCTAAAAAAGAAGATCACTATAAAACTGACGCCTTCCGTAAGTCAACCTCACAAAAAAAATTGCCGATGATTTTCATTACCAGCATCTGAACACACCGCGTGCGCCCGCGCATCGCTCCGACACAGACCTTGAAACAGACCGGTCCGTTATGCAACAGACGCCGCGATTATTTTATATATTGACAGCTAGTCCAGTTGTTTGTAGATCATTTATCACGTCTTAAGTTTTGATTTACTATGAACAAACCAATAGGTTCTGAACTTCTGATAAATTGAATGCATTGAATCTTCGAGGGAGATAAAAAAAAACAAGTTAATGAAGACCTTACTCTGCTGATTCATGATGTTAATGACGTGGATGATGATGATGAAGCTGCAAAAGTTGACATTGATGTTCTACCTACTATCATGTAGCCTACATTTAATAGTGACGTAGAATAAGCATTTATATGACGCACGGTAATTGCGAAGTATTCGGCGACAGTTTATGGCCAAGTTATAGTGTCTATACATGGATACAATGACGTATTGTTGGATATCTATGTTATGACTTGCCACTTAAACATTGACAGGGCTGCTACGCTTGAATTAAATTTAATTACAGCTGTTTTTGGATTTGAACAAATAAAACTATTAAGGAGAGGATTAAACTAATGTATCAAATAGGATTTTTTTTAAAAGGATCGACGAAGTCCGAGGATTTACAGCTAATTTAGAGATATGTGATGTCATTAATATGCAAGAAGTCTATGCGTAGATAAACGATCTTCTTACCTTAGCAGAATAATCAAATGTTATTCGTGAGTACTACTTGGACTATAACGAGAAACACAACATACATCCTTTGTCCCTATTCCTATGTGTTCTTTATTGTCATTACACTCATCAGATTGGATTTCATCTTTATCTATTGGGGCACTCGTGCAGGGAACCGCTCACTTATAATCTGATCTGGTCGTTCCATCGAAAGGGAACGACCACGTCTTCCATGTGGTCTTTGTCTTTGACCTTGCCTTGCACAGTAAGATGCTCTATAGAATTCTGATTCCGCTTTGAACATCCTGTCATACTACCTTAAAAATATATTTATTCGGAGCTATTTCGCTAGATGGTGTTACTAGCCATCAATTTAACACAGCACTGCAGCTGTCACCGATGTGAAGTAGGAGCGATCGCGATCGTTCCTATACAATGAACCGCAATGAGTTCAGTCTGCAACTAACGTCTGTCTCTTTTTTGGGTCCAATATTTCATAGTTATATACCTTACTTTCTATAAAATGCTACTAATCTTAGGTAGGGTTTAGATTAGTAAGTTTATCAGTAGCAGGATTAATCAGGATTGAAATTCTTTGTCAAGCCATCTATAGCTGTTCCTATGATGCAGCAACCCTGCTCATCACAGGAAACAGCCACTTGTACGGGCAGACATCGCCTCACGGACCGGATGCGTCGACCTACACCATCATATCGATACAATACATAAACATTGTGTCTTTATTCTGGGTCACAGCACTACCTTGCCTATACCGGTTTATTTGGTACTTCCGAGGAACTGATATCGCACCCGTTTGCCTTATAGTTCCGTTTCGGTAGCTGATAATTAGTGGGTTTTGAGGAAGTGGACTTGGTAATGCAAATTGTTTTAACTGTACAACAACGAAAAGAGAAAAAGTATTATTGATAGACTAAGTAAGAAATAGGAAATAATATATCTTGGAAGAAGATAAATGTATCCTCGTTTTCGGAATTAGATTTATAAAAAAAAAAAGAAACTGAAAGATTCAGTAACAAGTGCGACATTAAGAAAATATTGTACCAAGTTAAAATAGTGGTTTAAAAATCATTGCTGAAATAATAACTTTTATTAAGCAAAAAGACACGAACAAAGACAAAGATGCAAATATTGGAAAATAAATAAAACAGAAGGCATACAAAGCGCACCGAGCAAAGTGCTCAACAATAAATTAATTAGAGTTGCGCGCGCGCATCTAATATCGCAGATAACATGCGATGCTGTTGCATTACCATATCGAATGGCGATGTTTGGTTTGTTTTCATTTGTCATCTGGTTACGGAATTTTTATCAATGTATGAAGAGAAACGTGCTCTATTCTATGAGAGTAAGTTGTGTGTGAGGAATTGTGTGGAAGATTAAAGATTTTATAGAAAATACGAAGCAATCCAAAATCAAAATTTATTTTGTAGAAAATTCGTCGTATTTGCAAATTTTTCGTCAGACCTTTGCTTTTACTCATATTTTGCTCATTTACATTTAGACCGTTTCGTCTCCTAACACAGTAAAGTTGTCTTGTGTCGTATTCAACAATGGAAACCCACGGTTTTATTTAACGGTGACAATATCACATGTTACAATTAACCCTATCATTATACTTGGTCTACTGTGAAATCGCATTTAGTTAACTACGGAGATGGTTGGTAAAATCATTTACAAGTCTGTAGTAGTCTATGAAACCACGTGGTGGATTATTGTCCTTTTTATCCCTATTTTTTTTACCATAGTTCGGATTAAATGGTTTCCACATCGCTTGGCAATAGCGGGAAGGTCGGTAAATGCATGATCAATTAAACGTTTTTTTTTACTATCTATAGGTTTGTATTTGATCATAATCAAACCAAGATCAGTGATGATTTGGCCGAAGGTAGTAAGCACACAAAGCCTAGAAGAAACTGGCTCTCAAGACCAGCTGTCGGAACACGAATAGGTGCTAGACGACAGATTTTTAACTTGAATGTAGTAGCCAGCCAGACGGGTTCTGCAAAGTACCCTACAAAAGTGCAAATGTGTAAATTACACACAATTACATAGATATAATTGCACGTACGAGTATATGCAATGTCAATCATAGTTAGTCGATGCCGCAATTTTAATTAAAAGATAACAATCTGTTAACTACATGATTACCAATAATATGTGTAAAAACTAAACAATAAGAATTTTCCAAAGGCGTTTGATGTCATCGATAATATCACCTAATGAGTGTACAAGAAAATCCTTATAAGACTGTTATGAGAACCTACTAAAAATCACTCCTGTCGTATCAATTTTTTTTCTTGTATCAATTTTCATTCGTAGGACTGCACTTGACCCAATCTCACCACTGTATGTGGTAGAAAACAACTAGCTCTCAAGTGTATTTACTGTAACCATATAGTTGGTTAGCTACTGACGAAATGCCACTCCAATGTCACATGATGCCAACAAAAAAGTGCATCGTACCAAAATACATCATTTTTTCCATCACGAATCCGTTTCGTGATTAATCCCGCCAGATGGCGTATAAAAAGCTGTAATTAATGTCCGGCTCAAAGGACAAATACGCCTTTTGTCTCCACGATATGACATACAATCTTGGATCTAGGAAGCATATGGTGGCCATATACGAGTAGTCAATGTGCCGTATATGGCATATAAACGCAAACCTTGTCTTATAATCGGGAGTTATTCGCCAGAGAGCCTTATAAGTTAGATATTTATTTACAATGTTGTTTATAAATAACTTATAAGTTTAATTAATTGATAACTGGTGTGTAATGCCCGTTAATAGGTTCTAGTCGGTCGACATCCTTTGTCAGGTTTTTATGTAAGACCTAGATTTCGGAGCGGGATTTTATCCGCGTTCCAATGGGTTTGTAGGTTTTCCGGGATAGCAAAGTGATCCATATTAAATAGTATCCAACGCTAACCTACTACTATAGTAGGCTTCATGTTGGAATATACTTCAAAATTTGTTATAAACGAAGTGTAGTTAGTAGATATATTATGTACTATTTTGTGTATAATTTACCAGAGCGACATTATCAAATTTTGATAAAGCTCTTTAATAAAGATAAAAAAAAAAAACCTATAGAGATGTACTCGTATGCCTATTATCAGTAAGCGAAACTTATATTACGCTTTTTGTAAGTTTGTTTGGTTTTCATAAGAACAATATGCGTAAAGAGTCCTGTAATCGTTCAGAGGGCGAACCACAAGCTCTTAAAACAATATTAATATAACTTTATTTGTCTTTTGTCCTTCTTTGACATGCGACATCAAAACGGGACAAAAGACAAATAAGGTTATAATAATATTGTTTTAAGAGCTTGTGGTTGGCCCCCCGTACTTCTAATTAGCTGACTAAAACGGGGTACAAATCAGATATACTATACTTAGTAATTGTTAGTTCTTTATCACCGAAACTATCCATAATATCATTACCATTAGTATCTTAATGATTAGCAAGGAATCTCTTAGGATCTCCTCCATAGCAAATGAATCCCTTCCAACATCTCTAAACGGATTTCAATCCTAGTACATCATCTTGTTCTCCAAATTTCTTAATTAATCTTTTTTTGTCACATTTTCCACCTGATGGTCTATCGCCACCGTTGTTAATGGCAATTAGCAATACCAAATTATATAGTCCAAGTTCTGCCAGCTTTTTTGCAGTGTACAGATTAAAAGTATCTACTAAATCTTCTGTTATAGTTCTAAAGGTCGGTCTAAAAGCACTAATATGAAGCTTAGCTAATTAGCAAGTCTGCAAATATATGAATTTACTTTGGTATGATATAATATAATTATTTTGATGTTATTTGAAGATATAAACTTACAATTATCTAACGCAGAACAGCATGTGGATATCTGGAACAAAATAATAATAAATTAAATAACAGTCATGATGATTGTACAAGGTGTGATAATCATGGTAACGAAACCAAAATATAATTTTCTAATGATTGTGACAAAGAGTAGTATTTTTATTAGCCCTGGAGAAATGGAGAATGCGTATAAAAGAAAGATTGAAGACATATCATCATTTCTCCATCTCACCTCCATCCAAATGATGGTAAAATCTTAACAGATTTTTTAGGGACTCTAAAGATTATTTTCTCACCAAATAGATTGACAACCAGATAATCTGGACAAACTGGTTGTAGTGGGAAAGATAGAGGGCAAAAGACCGCGGGGTCGATTACCTACCCGATGGTCCGACCAAATAAAGGTGATCACGGGACTCTCCGTGACTACTGCCCTGAGACAAGCCGAATACAGAGTGGTGTGGAAGCAGCTGATGAACACCTCGGCGAAGGCATATCAGGACGGGCACGACTTTCAGTAATGAAGACAACGAAAAAGAAGAAGAAAAATTAGCCGCAACAAACAGCGTTTTTGAAATGAACATAACCTAAATATTACCAATAACTTTATTTCCCATCTCTTCGTAGCTTGAAAGCTTTATTCAGTTTTATATCTAGCTATTGAATCTATTCTAGTTTCCCAAGAAAACCACTTCTATTACTAGACTTACTACATATTACGCATTTTCTACCACCTACCGTTGAAACGTTATTACATCTAAAGCAGCCGGTAAAATGCCACGTCCAAATTATCGCGTTGAACCACCTTTGCCTTATGGTAAAGTCGGCATAATCAAAGAGAGGGCGGCGCCATGTATGGAAGTCCGGTAGTCGTAGTGGGTCCTATTCCCTGGTTATAAAGTGACGACAATGATAAAAAGACTGAGCTCTATGCAAGCTATGGATTTTGAGATATAATGAGACATAGCGTGATGGAATAAGAAGATTGTGTAGGAAATTTATAAGTCAATTTAAAGTCCATGCATTTAGGATACATGAGTTTTTAAGGTCCATAATCGAGAAAGCTATTCATGAAAGACTATCGTAAGGGCAGAACGCTGCCAATTGAGCTGGCCAGTTTAGAGAACTAATAAAATATGTGCAAGAAAACTCCATTGGCGACAATAAGCAGCTAGGTCTCACCAGGTGGATAAACGACCAGGAAAATGCCACTGGAAGCCGCAGGAGGATATTGACTTGGAAGTGTTCGTTCTGGACTTAGAGGAAATATTTCTTTAGATTGTAATACAGTAAGATTTTGTACTGCTTTATTAAGCCCATCAAAGACGTAGCTATAATATATACAGGGTGTATTTCGCATGGTAACGCAAACTTCGCGAAAAGGCTACACCTAATGCCACTAATCAAATTGTGAAAGTCATTCACCTCGCTAATGATCGGTTATAGAAATTGGCATTTTCGAGGGCGCAATGTATTGTGAACACCGCGATTTAAACGCGCGATAACGTTGTGCCTACGTAGTATGTCGCTGACTGCAGGCGAATATCGCCATAAGACACCGTTTCTAGTTTTATTTACATTGCTACTTTTAGTGAAAGTAATGAATTAATAACTTATTTATTTTAAATCTCTTTGGGTTAGGTAAGAATAACGATTATGAACAGTCTAATGTAAAAAAAACTCAAAAAAAAAAAATGGGAAAAACCGACGAAAAATTCCAACATGGGGGGGGCCAGAATCATGTCCTGGACCCATGGTATCCGTTTGTGCAGCGATGTCCCTTACACGCTGTATTAATATGCCGAGCTATAATATAAATTACAGTACAGTTTAGCGAAGTAACAGAAATATATATTATAGCTGCGTGTGCGGTCACTGAAAGATTAGTATTGAAAATATATCGTAATATGCCTTGCTATGATTTATATTAATATATATTATAGCTACGTCTATGATGGGCTTTACAGTACCGACCAATCACTGCCTTTAAACGTTTAGTGTCCTTGACTTAGTCAATCAGAGAGCATTGTCAGTGGGGAATTCAGCGGAATAGATTTCAAGCAAAATGAACGGAATTGCGCGACTTTGGGTTAATGATGGTTCTGTATAACTATGTTCAGTGAATGATTGTTCATAATCATATTTAATGGTATTCAAATTCAAAACTGCGACAACAGCTAGCAAGTATCAACTGATAAGAAAACCACGCGGAAACAAAAACCCGTAATTTACCCTACTTTATCTCAATTAGAAGTACATACAAGACGGAAATGTGTTTTCCTCTGTATGTTTGTTCGTCGGCGACCTCCTAAACGCAGTCTTGAAGGTTAGCTCGGTTTTGCATATCGTGACCAAATGTTTGTGATAGCAATGTCGCTCGCTAAGTGTTGTGCCATATGGTAGATCTGTGTTTAGTAGTTTGTTAGTTTGGTCTGTTGGTTTATCTGTTTTAACGTTAACAATTATGTCATCCATTTATATATTTTGGCAGAACAATAATTAAACATTGATTATTTTAAAGTGTGTTAATCTAAGTTTGACCCTGAGGCCGTTTTCACACGAGACGATAACGACACTGTAAAAATGTCGTGACGATTTATTGTATTGCAGTACGGTGTCGTTGTGTGTGAACACGGTTCATAGATACGTATGGTCTGCTTAATCGTCACGACATTTTTACGGTGTCGTTATCGTCTCGTGTGAAAACTGGCTAAGTGTAAAGAATTAATTTTATAAAACACCTAGCATTTGCGTTTACAAGGAATATGTGTGGGTGAAATTAGTTACATGAGTTTTCCACGGGAGGCGCTGTACCAATTCCTATAGAGAAATGTAGTTAATGCTTATGCGATCATAAGCGAGTACAGTAGTACCCAACTGATATGGCTTACCGATGTACCTGCGCAGAAGATCTTTTTGTACATTTTCAAAGCGCGGGAAACCGCTATTGGTCGGCAGCTAACGCGCCGTACGGAGGGGCGTGACTTGCTAGTGAGACGGAACTAGCAGCTGCAGTGTATTATGATCCTTATAGTAGTGATCTAAGGTTCATTGTAAGTTTTAAGCATTCTTTCGTTAATCTTCGGGGCCATACTTTCTTTTCTGTGGGAACGAAGATTCACGACGCGCCATATCAGTTGGGTACTAATGTACTAACGTGAATTCATTACCTACATTCATCTGTTCTTAACCATGGTACAGTGGGTTACTTTGTTATACAAATCTAACTGGGGAACTAAATACAACTCAAGAAATATTGTAAATATGAATTCTTTCTTCGAACCCACAGAATATACTAAGTTATTCATCAATAAAGACATATCTACCACAAATATTGTAAATTACTAAAGCAGCAATACAATTATGGGGTTCTTCAAAAAGGGCGTGAAGAGATTTATTCAGGGTCGGCAACGCGCGAGTGATACCCCTGGTGTTGCAAGCATCTATAGGCTACGGTAACTGCTTACCATCAGGCGGGCCGTATGCTTGTTTGCCACCTTAGTGGTATATTTAAAAAAAAGCAAACTAGCTTACGGCCCATCTGATGGTAAGCGGTTCCCGTAGAACAGACGCTTGCAACTCCATGAGCATCACTCGCACGTTGTCACTGAAAAAATCCATGAAGACCTTGCTTCTTAATTTCCCCGCATTATTTTATTTAAAAAGTCCTTTACAACCTTAAATCAGAAGCACAATGTACATAATCAAAAAAACACCGCACTTAAAACAATTGTTCTGTTTACTCACGTTTATATCACTGATAACACTTCACTAAATCAAGTGATATTGTTCAATAAGGAGGACACTTCTCATTAGAGTACATTAATCATAGCGTGTATGTGCGTCTGTGGTCGGAATCTCGAGAACTAACATGTGGGCAAGTAGGTCAAAAACGTGTCTCACGGTCAACGTGATCGTTATGATTGGGTAACACTAGGACTTGCCTGTGACTTTGTCTGTAAATAAGTTATGGTTTAAGTCATGCTTAGAAAGTACAGGGGAGAAGAGTTATGACAGGTGAAAGAAGGTAGAGTCAAGAAAGAAAGTAAATGTTACTTGGGGGAAATATGAGGGAGGGGTCAAAATGTATAAATTGTGTAAAAAAATAGCCAACATTTTCCGTATTTTTTTATTTCAAAAGTAGGTTTTTTTTCGATTTTTTTCGTAATTCGCACCACATTTTTAGTGTAGACAATGGTGCCGATTCTGTTGTAAATCGCACTAAACTAATTTTAGTCACATCTCATCTCTTTCTTACGAACATTATTGAAAAAGGATAGAACATATTTTAAGTTGTCAAATTAATCTTTATTTTGCGTGTATTTAGGCGTAACCGCGGTAGATGTCGACTAAATTTATATTGAAAACAAGCATTGGACTAATTTGACAGGACTAAATTTCTTACATCCTTTTCTTATGTTCTTTGTTAGAAAGAGACATAGTGAGATTAAAATTAGTTTAGTTGTGAACAACAGAATCAGGGCCATTTACTACCGTATTCAAAATTGCTTTTTAACTAAATCAGTGTATGTGCCCCGTCTCACTCTTTCGATCACCAAATGTCACCTGTCAGATAAAGACTTCGGAATTTTAACTAATCAACGTTTGATAACTTTATGAATAAGGGGGTAAATGTATTATGCGTATGAATTGTAACTTGCTAGCTGAATATAATAAATAAACCATTAAAAATTTGCACTTTGTAAGAGCAAACCCTAAATAAAGAACAGACAGACTTCACACTTTAATACAGTATTTTATTAACAATACCATAATTGTTTATTACAATATAATTCAATTATAAATAATCTAGATATAATTAAGTCTGACCCTCTTACACCGTTATCTATCACTATCAGTAAGCGCTGTGTAATACTGATAAAAACTGTAAAGAATCGGGTCAACGACCGTCCTGTGACGCAAGAGATAACTTATTTTGAAGATGTTATAAATGAGACTAGCTTTTCATGTGACTTCTGTACAGCTTTCATAGCAGCTCAAAAAGAGATGATAATAATAGTTGTGTTTTTAAGAAGATATATTTTTAACACAAATTTTATTGTAAGAATACAAACTTGTTTTTAAATAATTATAATCAAATTATCTGTCTTTTAAAGTAATTATGACATCCTGTTTTTAACTATAATCCTCAAATTCCTCAAGTATAACAAATTGAATTTGCGATCATAAATAATTGGACTGTTTTACAAAAAACTTAAGAAGTAATCAAATCCTGATCTGATGACAATGGGACCAAACGGGAAGTGTACCCTTTCAAATAAAAAAGAATTTTCCAAATAGGTTAATAAATGACGGAGATATGAGGTAACAAACATAAAAAAAAATTACATTCGAATTGAGAACCTCCTCCCTTTTTGAAGTCGGTTAAAAACACGATAGAGTGATATTTTGAGACATCAACAAAATAAAAATAATTCATGAATTTCAAAAAAAAAACTCAATTATCATATAACTTTTATTAAGCTTTTTATTGACCGTGGTATTTAAAAAGTTATAATATCTCAATAGTCTTGATATGACTACTAATGCTGATATAATACGGGCGTACAGTATTACCCAACTTATATGGCGCGTCGTGAATCTTCGTTCGCACAGAAAAGGATTTATGGCCCCGAAGATTAACGAAAGAATGCTTAAAACTTACAATCAACCTTAGATCACTACTATAAGGTTCATAATACACTGCAGGTGTTAGTTCCGTCTCACTCGCAAATCACGCCCCTCCGCACGGCACGCGCTAACAGGACGGCAGCTGTCGGCCAATAGCGTTTTCCGCGCTTTGAAAATGTATCTTCTGCGCAGGTACATCGGTAAGCCATATTAATTGGGTACTACTGTAAGTACTTGATAGTCAGTTTGAGTGTCACACGGTGACACACCGGCCGACTGACGCCCACACAAAAAAGTTTCACTACTTCTAAATTAGTTACCAAATTGTTTTAACCTACTAGCAGAGGTTTATCTACCATTAGCGCTCCAAAAAAAGAAACAAACAAAGGAAACAAGCCTATAACACCTTTTTTATACAGCCAATTTAAAGATTGTGTACCAGAAATAAGAAAAAAACAAAAGTTTGTTTTTTAATACTAAGCAAACAAGCATACAAGCATAGGCCGTATGCTGATAAGCGATAGCCTATATATAGAATCATGCAACAGGGATAGGGTACTTTTTAGGATTCCGTACCCGGAAGGTGCCAAACGGGACCCTGTTACTAAGACTCCGCTGTCTGTCCGTCCGTCCGTCCGTCCGTCTGTTTCTCATGAACGGTAAAAGGTAGACAGCTGAAATTTTCTGAGAATATGTATTTCTATAGCCGCTATAACAACAAATAATAAAAATGAAATAAATTTAGAAATTAAAGGCGACGCCCATACAAGAAACGACTTTTAGCGTTATTTTTTTCATAGAAAGGTTGAGTTATTTAATTATAGTACGGAGCCCTCCGTGTGTGAGTCTGACTCGCACTTGGCCGGTTTATTATAGTACTAAGGTAGTGAACAAGCATACGGTTCACCTGATGATAAGCGGTTACCGTAGCCTATAGACGCTTGCAACACCAGGGGTAACACTCGCGCGTTGCCAACGCTGCAGAAATCTCGGGATTAGAGAAAGGGGACAAAGAGAACAAAAGAACTGCCAGCAAAAGAAGAGAGTAGTAAAAGAATAAGAAAGAATATAAAAAATTGAAATAGACTAATAAGAAGCGTTAGATTGTCAATGAAGAAACGTAGTGTAGTGAGTGACCTCCAAGGTCAGTAGATCAGTATGGCACTGATAAACTAATATTGTGATAATATTAAAGTATACTTACGTAATCATAGTAATTCATTATTATAGTGTCAATTAAGATAAGGCAGGGCTTCCCAAACTGTGCGTCGCGATGCCCTGGGGCGCCGCGGTTTATCCCAGAGGCGTTGTGAGGCGATCTAAATAGGTTGGCTGTCTTTGTCGATGAGACAGTCGAGTGAGCGCCATGCGCATTGTGATGCGGCGGGAGAGGACAGTGCATTTTCTTTTTCAAAAATTTTGATACTATTTGGAGATTTTTTGACAAATTGTTATTAAGCTATAACTACAACTAGTAGGTAAATGAACTAGTAGGCAAGAAGGCCAGGGCTTCGCAAAAATATGGCAACTTCCGAAGAGCGTCACAGTTAAAATAAGTTTGGGAAGCCCTGAGATAAGTTATTAGTGGGTAGTTGTGAATATGAAGATAGATGGATGGATACGGGAAGAGGAAGACTGAAAAAGAGATGGATGGATTGTGTGAAAGATGATATGGGTAGGATTGGAGTGAATGCTGGTATGACGGATAGAAGAGACGAATGGAAGTAGCATACATATTGCGCCGACATCAAATTATTGGGAACAGGGCAGGTCGGTGACGATGATGTTTTTTTTATACCACGGCTGCTACCGGCTGGTAAGCGGCTACCGTAGCCATATGGACGCTTGCAACACCAGGGGTATCACGCACGCGTTGCCAACCCTGAAGAAATCTCTTCACGCCCCTTTTTAAGAACCCCATGCTGTACTCCATTGGGAAAACCACGGCGGGGAGCTCATTCCACAGTCTGAGCGTCCGCGGAAGGAAGCTCCTTTGAGCCCGTACAGTTCGAAACAATTCTGGTTTCAATGTGTGAGGATGGTTGATTGGTTGATTATCAGGATATTATTATGTAGCTAAGTAACAACAGTAATTCCTTGTTACAGAAACCTGTTAATTTCCAACACTTATCTAGATTTACTTTAAATATTAACTGCAGTTAACTAATAAGTAAACAATGTAGAGGCAGCGAGTCGCCTCGGGACAAACTGTAAAAACAATGAGCTCTATTATAAATTGTACTATCTACCTTGACTTCCTGTTAACTTAACCGCTGTTACACAACACAAATATCATTAAGTAAAGCACAATTGCACTTAGTCAGGTGTTACTGTTTATGTTTTTGATAACTTAGTTATTTTTTAATTTAATGAAAATGTTCAACGAATCGAACTGAAAACTGTTGCCGAACATTGTTCCTGTACTTGAAACCACCAACTTCGAAAGCACATAAAAAATATAGCTTTTCATACAAAAGGTACAAGACTCCTCGGCTAAAATGTATGAAAACTTGCAAAAAAAAATGCGATTTCGAAGTTGGTCCCATAGTAAAAGTTGATCGTATTTATGAGTACTTTACGTGGTTTCATTTATTGTCGTAATGTCGTATCCGTGCCGTATAAACTGTTGCAACGTTTTAAGTCGGTAAACAAGCTTACGGCCCTCCTGATGGTAAGCGGTTACCGTAGCCATATGGACGCTTGCAACACACGAAGCATCGCTTACGCGTTACCGACTTTCCCCCCCTCCCCAATGAGCTCTGGCGACCTTACTCACGCGCAGGAACACAACTTTACGCAACATAAAGTTATTTGACTGCGGTATTCTGTAAGGTGGAGATACTTCCCCAGTCGAGCTGCTCTTTGAGCGAATAAACGCAACTTATTCACTCAAAGAGCAGCTCGACTGGGGAAGTACCTCCTTACAGAATACCGCAGCCAAATAACTTAATCATCAACAATTCTTAATCATCAGATCAGAGAAAACATTAGATCCATCAAGCAAAGCCCAGCACAAAGTCAAGTCATATAACCCTCAAAACCACCTACCGCAATTAAGAAATCTTAATACAAACTTCATTAGCACACAATCGAACAGCAGCCCAAACATACAAACAGACACTGTTACATTGTCACTACTAACTAATAAATTATTTATCACATATTGATTGGGTTGCGCACGCGTTGCTTTCTGGGTACCGTTTTGGCGATGCGATGCCCTCTGTCTCTTATTTGGGTACCTGATAGCGATTGAAGGACCATTCATCCATTCATCCAGTCCATTTTCACTGGAGGTGTAGGTAGGTGATTCATCGGTTTTTTGGCTAGTTATGTTTGTTCATCACTGGTCAATCTTCACCTTACCCTGAAAGTATCTTGAGCTTACTGCAATTTTACTGTGGTTATATAATTTGAGGTTCTTCAAGTCGCAGGCATTCAGGTTGTGGAATGACTCCCCGCTTTATTGCCTCCAAGGCAGCATGGGGTTCTACATGGAGTGTGAAGAGATTTTTGCAGTCAGCAACGCGCGAGTGATACCCCTGGTATTCGAAGCGCCAATAGGTTACGGTGACCGCTTACCATCAGGCGGGCCGTATGCTTGTTTGCTACCTTAATAGTATAAAAAAGTTACGTAACAAAGCTGTGGTTTCTCCACCAGGTTGTCCTTTACCGTAGGAATTAGTATTTGAGAATTTATCCCACGGTCAAAATTCTCCAATTGCGCTCAAAAATCAATCTTTAAAATCAAAACGAGTTAATAAGCTTGCAAGATAATAAACGGTACATTGACTGTAAATAATCAAGATTTATACGCAATAAGAAGGCATTAGACTAATTTAATTAATTTTAATTATATGCATACGAGTACTGGTATGGTTTAGTATTTTTTTACCAACCAGGATGTTTATACGACTGCACAGGTGTTTTTTTAACTTATCATTATTGTTGTGGTTTAGAACTCAAAATCTGTAGTTTACTTACAGTTTGAATAATATAAGTAAAGCAAAGTGGTACTTACGAAAGCATTCTGCTAATTTGGTTTCATTGGAAGGATTATACTCCATTTTTACCAAGATAAGAATTATCTTTAAAGACCAAATCAATTTCAATGCAAAAAAATATTTACAGTAGATAGTTTAAAATTCAGATTTGTCATATAATGATTATTAGAAAAGCATATTATCAATTCGATCAAGAAACCCATGACAACTAAATCGACCTTTTAAACAATTGAGACTTGACTTGAATGTTTAGTCTAAATACCTATAGGCATACTTCGGCAATCGATTAATTCATTTCTACCTCAGCCTAATTTCCTTTCAGGTGACTTCAGACAGGATATCGTGCGAAAATAGTATAAAAGTACTTCGATTTCAAGTCTCGCACGTGTCAAACATAACATAAACTCTATGGTATATTTTGTAATTCCGTACACTGTCTATGGCTAATCTATAGAAAGCGGAACACAATGACAATTGACAGGGAGTGCCGTCACTTTTCAATGGTTGATGCATCACGCGTCATCGCCGATGCGTTTTTAATATTACGCCGGTGTGATAGTACCTTTATGTAATATAGGGTTGGCGAAAATTATTTTACATATTGTGTGTTTTTTCTTTTATTTTTATGTCAGTAAATTGACAAGCTCATAGATTGGTCTATCTGATTGGTAGGTAGTCACCTCGCCTAAAGACATATGGTATTGCCAATGTGGCCGACCTAAATTAGATATTTTTATACTCTTACGAGGGCAAACTGTAATGGGGAACTCATTATTTATCCTAATGGCTCGCATTAGGAACATGTCCGACTGAATCAGTGTGTGTCTGAAGGTGCAGACACAATGCCTAGAACTGAACGAGCTCTCAAGTGCAAGCGAAATTCGTGACTTCAATATTGGGATCATCCTAATTCAAGGCGTGAAGTGATTGTGTAAGTGTCAGTGAGTGAGACATCAACAAAAACAAACACACAAACGTTGGCATTTATCGCGCGCAATATAGTCTAGTCTCATGTTCAAACAAAATGTGCAAATAGCAGTTCCGCATTATCTGCTGAATATACCATAGCATTGCAAGCACTATACCTCCTTTTACAAATAAAAAACCTAAACACAACTCAAGAATGTCAACCCTACAGCATAAGGCGTGACGCACAAGTGACAGGCGGTTTCCTGCGCACATCACGGGCCACTTCGCTTCACTCAAATCAATCCAACAATAATGGGACCGATCGGTGTTCGGTGTTACATGTAATTCAATATTACATGTTATTGTTACATTGACAACCCTAGCCGAAACTTCCTTTGTGGTTTGTGACGTCAGTATTTGACGTCACTTTTGAATTAATTTTCTTGTCAGCGTGCTACACTTGATAGGATAAAGTCAAAGCCATTTAGTCTGTTTAGGGTGGCACTTTTGAAGGTCAAAGCTGTTAAAGCTATTACTGATTTCGAAGTCATCATTGAACTGAGAAGAACCGACAAGAAAGTCAGCAAGGTTCCGTTATTTAAATATTTTTGGACAATCTAATTGAATTGGCTATTCTGAGAGTTCCGTAAAAATCATGACCCCCCTTCCGTTTCAGTCAGGTAAAAATACCCCTTATGGTGCGACTCGGTCCATCTGTAACAGCGGTATACCAGTTTATTTCAAATGTTTAACAATTTGAGGAATATAAGCATAAACACAAAAACAGGAAAAAATTATAAAATTTAACGTTTCCTCAGGATCATTGCTTCACTGAAAGCTCATTGTAGCATTCGAATCTCCGACCTAGCTATCACCTCAGGCTGAAGTTCCCATTATAATCAGACCCTTGATGCGAACCAGTCTGCGTATGAGGTCACGTGTAAGAACTTATGACGAGGGGATTGTTTGGTACCTGGGTAACATTTTTTTTTAATAAATAAATAATAATAATAAATACCTGGGACATTCCTCACACACGGTCATCTGATCCCAAACTAAGCAGTACTTGTACTATGGAAACCAGATAACTGATATAATACACATACAAAAAATACATACTTAATATACATAATTATACCCAGACTTAGGACATACAGGCATGTTCATGCACACAAATGCATGTCCTGTTTGGGAATCGAACCCACAACCTGCGGCGCGTAAGGTGAATCTTTACCAACTGCGCCAACTGGCCCGTAGCCATAGAAAACGTTGAAAATAAAAATATCAAGAAAATTGGATAACCTGTTGTACTAAGATAATAATTACAAGGTTTAGGTTAGGAAATAGCTGAACTAACTATCAATTAAGCTGATTGTTTTACTGACTATAATCGGTTCAATTATCAGTTTTTAACCGGTAACTCTACCAATAAAACGGTAGCTCGTTTATAACTCGTTAAACTATTATTAACATGTGTATGTAAAATATATAATTGTCACGTTTTATTTATTTATAATTATTAATAATTTCAATGAAAAACCGCAATGCCACGATCGTGACCTAAAACACAAATAGTTGGTTTCTTATTAAATTGTTGTTTAATAGCTACGTTTATACAAAGTTACATTGAAATTTGTTCAGCAGTCTGCGTATGAGCAACCGCAAACATAAGTTTATATTTATAGGGTGTTCATTTAAACATGTTTAAAAACAATTTAAATTGCCGAAATTAATGTTTATTTATTGCATTATTATTAAAAATGGTAATAAATAATTGTACATAAGTATTTTTTATGAGGTTGGAGTTATTTTTTGTTGTTATCAATATTAAATTATTCATTTTAAATTAATTTTCTCTATCTCAGACATGTGTGTACCTACGGTATATGAGGTATATCTACCAATATTTAGCTATTTCATAATATTATACCTACTAATATCAAAAGCTCAAGAATCAAAACAAAGTCAAGTATAATTTGTAAATTTTGTACTATACAATAAAATACTAATATTCATATAATTAGAGTGACATAGGGTCACTTCCGTCCCGGGATCGCGGGTGAAACCGCGGGGCGTAGTACTCGATATTAAACCTTATATCATAGGTACAGATTTCAAATTTAATATTTTAATTGTCATTCAATAATTCGTATAGCAACGTATGACAAACAAAAAAACACAATATTAAAATCACCTTGACAATTTTAAACAATGTTTTTAAATTCAATTTCTCCCATAAACAAACACACTCTGTACATCGGAAGTGATGTGAAAGCGAATTGTCTTGTCTGTTTGTGTTGCCCATAGACATATGCCATAGAACCCATGCTGGTGACATGTACGTTGACCCCGTGACCCCGATGACCTCTGTTTATAAACGTGCTTGTGAAATTATTGTCAGGAGTTCAGAAGCTGGAGTTGTTACGCTATGATATATGGGAGCTGGTTTTGTTATAGCTACTGTGGGATTGTATTTGATTGATATAAAGATTTTACGTCTTCTTTTTGTCACTTTTTTACACTTGACGGTCAAATTAACTAAAGATATTTTTCGGCGTTTCATACACAAATGTAGCTTTCGTTTTGAAAACCTAACAAATAGACAAACATACTCTTTTCGCTTTTATAATATTAGTAAAGAAATATCTGATTCAAGGGAGTACATATTTAAATTGTGGACACATATATTGATGTAGAGATAAATATAAGTATATCATAATATCGACTATACCCGTCAAATCCAATAACATTTCATCTCACGTTAAAAAACAAAACAAAAGCTTGAATAGTTTGACCCTTTGACATTATATGACTGTATCTTGACTCGGAATGACATGACACACCAAAGTTTGTCCACCATAAAGCTTTCGAGGTCAAGAGCCAGACTTAGAAGGTAAACAAACATCATAGCTTCACTTCACTTCACTTCGCTATCACTTTCAGACCTAATTTCCATCATATTGTGTCGCAGCTTTCACTAGATCTTTCCAGAAATATTTTTTTTTATGTCACGCAAATGTTATCTTATGTGAAGTTATTACCGTGGCATTTGAACAGGGGGATTGCCTCTTTTGCCTCTTTATAGTGGAATTTTGAAAAATCCTTCTGTGTATCCGTTATACAACGTGTAGTAACCCATAAAAATGACTTTTTGGTACTAGGCGCACAGATCGTGAAAGAGAAAAGTTAATAATAATATTAGCAAATGACGTGAAAAGATAATTTTCCTCATTGAGCGGTGGGTGACACGATGTTTATGATTTTAATTCAATAAACTTGGCAGTAAAAATTTGTTTTGAAGTTTTGAGTTATTTATTTTGAGCTGAAACTTTTTATAGATTTCGGTGAAGGAAAACATCGTGAGGAAACCATAGCACGGTGGTAGGGTACTTTGAAGTACTCATCTGGCTAGCTACCACCCTCAAGTTAAAAATCTGTCGCCAAGCACCTTTCGGTGTGTTCCGACAGCTGCATTTGAGAGGCAGCTCCTTCTAGGCTTTGTGTGCTTACCACCTTCGGCCGCATCATCACTTACCATGGTGAGATTGCGGTCAAACATAGGCCTATAAACAGTAAAAATAAAATAAAAAAAAAGATACTCTATAATAGTCTTCAATCCTTTGCGGGTAGATATAACCTTTCCGTTACATGTTGATGGATAGATAGATAGATATATAACTTGAACAAAGCTACAGTAGACACCTCAAAGTGACCACTCAGTGTTTTTGCAATACTTCGCGCATAGTTTAACCAGATTGTAAATATTGCAAACTAACACTCGATGTTCTATGTTTAACCGCTTGTTACACAGTCACGAATCGGTTACAAGCGAGGCAATGCCACGCGATAAACTTGCTAAAAATATAACGAAATTGTTTTCCATTTTAGATGCTAGATCCTATAATGTTCAATGATTAAAATTATGGTTTCGATCCCGTAATGCATTCCCATCGCCCATTGTAGATATTGAAATAATTTATGAACAAGCGCTCGTTTTAGGCGTCTAATAGCGTTACCAAGCGTCTGACCTATCATCGTAGCTTGTCCTCTTTTCAGTTAGAATAAAACAAACACTAAAAAAAATTGGGAGAAGCTATAAAAAATTACGTAGCTCAGACGTAAAAGCAAAAAACGACAGTCTGACTGTTGCTTTTAAAATTTTATTCGTGGTCATGTCAACCCGTTTCTTGTATTTTCAAATTAATAAATAATTGGACAGTTTTACAAAAAACTTAAACCGACTTCAAAGTACACTAAGAAGTAATCAAATCCTGATCTGATGACAATGGGACCAAACGGGAAGTGTACCCTTTCAAATCAAAAAAGAATTTTCCAAATCGGTTAATAAATGACGGAGTAATGAGGTAACAAACATAAAAAAAAAAAAAACATTCGAATTGAGAACCTCCTCCTTTTTTTGAAGTCGGTTAATAAAAAACAAAGAATGGATAGCTTCGCTGCCGCCGTCCGCCGGTATCCCAATATACTGACACGTGATGTTGTCACATGCCTGTCGAATTGTCTCGACTGTGACATGACATTTGTTACGAGTCATCTCCCACAATATGTAACACCCGTTCGATACACCCGAATGTATCGATATTTTGACTGTATATAAAAAAAAATATCATATTTCTATTTCTGTTTTATTTTAATAATTACTGTTATTAATTATTATGTTTAAAACTTTTTTTTTGCTGACGAGCCATTCCCATCGAAAGACGGTTGGTTAATCAACAACCAGCATTATGCTGAATTGGGCTTGGGACCGTCTTGTGGCAAATTGTTTTTATTTTCATTTTTTTTTCTTTTCTTAGTGTTTGTATTTTATTAGTTTGTGTAATTTATGTATCACTTGCCATAAATAAACTTTTCATGATTTCATTCTATCGGTCTATACTGGGTGGAGACCAACACTGAATTCTCATTTTTTTACTTTTCATAAGGAAAGTTAAAATTTTTTTTTGAGAATTCACCATTGGTCCCATAGTAAAAGTTGTTCAGCATGACTAACCCAACATAGGTTTTGAAAATATGCCATCTCGAAATCTCCACCTGTTATAAAAGGAAAAACTGACTGATTGACAAACCATAGGATCCAGTAACTTGATTTGGACAAAGATTCCTTATTTAACCCCTAAGGGGGTAAAAGATATAATTGCAAAGTAAATAGCGGGAAAGACACATATTTATATGTCCAAAAAAGTTATTGTATTCTCAAAATGATGTAATAACCAATTAAATTATTATTCTTTTTCGAAATCAACTTCAACATCTGATTCTAACGATACAAACAAACACTTCACTTTTATACACTTTCACTTTCAAAGTAAACACTTTGAAAAGTGAAGTGCAATTGAATGCAAAAGTTCTTTTTTAAAAACTATTAATATGTAAGTTACACACATTATCGCCCACGACCGCATTCGTGAGAATATAAAATCGGCACATCTGCTAACGTTGAGTAATATTTAGTAATAATTATGTAAACATTGCAATGCTACCTCAGAAGGCTGTGTTTATTATTTGTGCCTACAACTTGAATATAGTGAGATGAAGAAGATTATGCTAACTGATTTTATTTATTTAATTTTTATGAAACAACAGCAATGCACGAGAGACCATTTAAGGATCTCAATAATAAAATATGAAAATACATACCTGAATTGGCGATTTGCTGCATCTGTAACAAATAAAAAATTGGCTTTAAATTTTGTACTCAAAATAAGTTTTTTTTTTTTCTGTTTATAGACCTGTGTTTGACCGCAATCTCACCATGGTAAGTGATGATGCGGCCGAAGGTGGTAAGCACACAAAGCCTAGAAAGGAAGTGCAGCTGTCGGAACACACCGAAAGGTGCTTGGCGAAAGATTTTCAACTTGAGGGTGGTAGCCAGCCAAGCGGGTACTACAAAGTACCCTACCACCGTGCTATGGTTTCCTCACGATGTTTTCCTTCACCGAAAGCTCAAGCCCATTGTAGGATTCGAACCCGGGACCTTCGTCTCGGTATCCGACGTCACTACCACTGAGCTATCATCGCCTTTAACTTTCAATGTGACCTAACCTCACATTCCTCAAGTTTGTTTAGATTACTGACCATATTCTGTCATTTTTTTATTGACGTAAGTAGAGCATATCCTGATCGAAGTAGAGCATAGCGTTTATTCGCTCAAAGATCAGCTCGACTGGAGAAGTACCTCCACCTTACAGAATACCGCAGCCAAAAAACTTTGTTGTGTTCCTGCGCGTGAGTCATGTCGCTAGAGCTGATTAGGAAGGTGGGAAGGATCGGTAACACGTGACGTCCCGGGGTGCCCCGGGTGTTGCAGACGTCTACGGTTACCGCTTACCACCAAACGGGCCGTATGCTTGTTTGTCGACTTCGTGGTATAAGACAAATAATTCAATTTATTTCAATTACTTTAGTTGGACTCTCTTGTTACTTTACTTACAAATAGAAATTTCTATTAAAAGTAAAATCTGCTAAGTGGAAAACCTACAGCGTATTGCTTAAATAAACAAAAGTGAGCACATGTTCATTGTGTGTCTAAGAAAATCATTAGTTACTTTCATAATGGACCTTTGATACAAAATAGTCTAGATTGGTGCCGATTCTGTTGTCAATCACACTAAACTAATTTTAGTCACATCTCATCTCTTTCTTACGAACATGATTGAAAAAGGATAGAACATATTTTAACTTGTCAAATTAATCTTTGCCGTCTTATTTTGCGTGTATTTAGGCGTAACCGCGATAGATGGCGACTAAAATTATATTGAAAACAAGCATTGGACTAATTTGACAGGACTAAATTTCTAACATCCTTTTCTTATGTTCTTTGTTAGAAAGAGACATAGTGATATTAAAATTAGTTTAGTTGTGAACAACAGAATCAGGGCCATTTGCGTACATCTCAAAGTTGCATTTAGCCTTTGCTGGTTTTCTATACGACTGCCCAAAAAAAAGCGTGTAATGTTTTTATGATTCATGTGTGCAAGTCCATTTCTTATAACAATATTACTTATATATAAATTTCGAAATCAAATCGGTCCAGCCGTTTAGGAGGAGTTCAATAACATACACACGTACAGTAGAATTAATTCCCTGGATGGTTTAGATAGGGTAGGGTAGGGTAGCACCACAGGGTAGGGTAGCACCACGCGAACGAAGTTGCGCCGGGCAGCTAGTATTACTTATAAATGCTTGATCCTACATTGGGGCTAATTAACTCAGCAAAACTCTCCCACGCACAACTGCAGTTTTTAAAAAAATATAAAGAACTAATACAACTTGTTTTGAAATTCGGGACTTTCAACCATTTACTCTAAATATAGAGATGAATATTAATTAATTTAATATCTTACTCTATGAGTCTAAATAAAAGTAATACAACTTGTTTTGAATGAAGTATTTATAACGGTAGTCGTGTTATAATGTACTAGCTGATCCCCGCGGTTTCACTCACGTTCCCGGGATAAAAAGACTATAATACTCGGGGATAATATAGCTTCCTATTGGTGAAAGATTTTTTCGAATCCGACTGGTAGTTCCAGAGATTAGCCCACAAAAAAACTTGCGCTTTGTTATTTTATATAGTTTAGATAGATAGATAATTATATTCAAACTGTCGTGCAATAGTAATTGTAATTTCTACGGTTTATACAATTAATAAATCAAAACAACTGCGATATAAAAATAGATTAATGGTCCCATCCTTCCGAACAAAAATGCACCAATTGAGTCCTTTTGTAATGTCCATAAAAATATACAATAAACTACCAGAATTATTAAAACAAGAAACAAATAACAAACTATTTATAAATAAATTATAAAATGAATACCTAAAGTTAATGATAAAATTTTATATAATTTTTCCTCCTCTCTCCTACATTGCTTAATGCCCAACAGGATCCTTATAGTGTTATTTATTTACTTTAAGGTGTCTATGTAACATTATATATATAAGGAAAGCAAGATAAATAAAGTATAATTTATTTTCCTAATAGACACTATAAATAAAAATAAAAATATTTTGATTTAATTTCATTTTGAAATGAGATCCAAACTATCCTAACAAAAGTCATCCATAACCTTCAAAAAATAAATAATTAACAACATAAACTTTCCTATTGCTCAATAATTCTATGTAAGTGCTATCCTATAAGGGCATCCTCACACCGATACATCCGCTGCGGCAGCGATTATTACTGACGAGCGATGACATTGATTGTGCCAAATATGGCTTTGTAAGGAAAGAGGCATTCGATATTGTATTATTATAGATGTAATAAGATAGTAGTAATCATATATTTCGACCCTGATTTTCGAAACTTTGACATACTTTTTAATTGTATATTTATCTACTCATATCTACTTCTTTTGAATTGCGCTGCTGTAGTTTTGGTATACAGATTTTTGTAACTTTTTTTACGTGCGTGTAGTGTTGTTTCTCATATATAAATAAATAAATAATAAATAAATATCCTAGGATTATCCTCACACACACACGGTCATCTGATCCCAAACTGAGCAAAGCTTACACTATGGAAACCAAATAACTGATATAATACATATACTACTTTTTGTTTGTAAATACATACTTAATATACATAATTATTATAATTATATTAATATATTAAACATTAGTGACTAAATTATAACTTTTTTAAATGGTTTCCAATTGTATATCGTACAATTAAAATCGCAAAACAAAGTCAAAGCCAATCACTCCTTTTCAGAGGATATGTTGAATTTGAAGATAATATTTTTTGCGTTTTAATTTAATACGATTCAAGCGATACGAGGCGTGTGCCAATATAAAGTATAATGCACCAAAGTTTTTTAGATTATCTATTAACCCACATAAATTAATTGATTAGGACTATTTTCTGACTAATTTTATCAAAACTTTTAGCTAATAACTTGGAATTATAAAACTAACATTCAAAATTTAGTGTTATCAAGAATAAACGTTTTCAATTCAAGATAGCTGCGTCGTATCGCTATCGGTATGAAACACCTTAATATTCATTTGTTATTATTATAAAGTATGCACATAATTTAAAAGACGTTAACAGCGACCAGCTGACACAGAACCCCGTCCCTTATTCATTTCCAAACACCACCGCAGAACAACTGGGCTCATTTCAAGCTGGTTGTTCTGCGGCCAGTTTAACAAGAGCTGCTTTATAAGTTGGGCTTGATACAAATGTATTAGGAATAGGGATCGTATAATGTTTGTTGGTGTACAATTATATAATGTATGCAATTCGCATGGTTTAGTAAAACAGTCACGACTCGGACGGTATGATGTGCCTTCCTGGCTTCACTTCGCATATTGTTGGGATGAATATTTGTTATTTAACTAGTATTCTCACTGACTCTACATGCTTAGTACAAAACATGCCCTGCTTACATTGAGCTATTATTACTACGCATAGAGAAGCTATCATAAGCAAAGGTTATGTCCCATTTTTTAGAGTCAAATAAAGTTCTCTTTAGCGTTCAAACAATAATTAGACGTCTAAGCAGGCAGTAGAAATACGTAGCGCTATCAGAACGCTTTTAGGCAAACACCGTGATTTTCACGGCGCTTACCTACGCGTTTCGTTCATCGTTCTACAAAAACAAGTGTGGCCGGATAGCCTCACTTGAACGGAACATAGTTGTGATGTGTGGCATCTTCTCTATACGTAGTAATAATAGCTCAATGCCTGCTTTTAACGCCATCGACCGACTTTTGTGGACCGAGTTTTAAATTCTTAGTACAAAAACTGATATAACCTCTATCTGCGGGTCATTAAAGAAGGGTTAAGGGAAGACAAAGTAATATAATATTGATGTTTTAAGATATGGTGGCTAGCCCCCTGAAACTTTATAGAAAGTTTTCTTACTACAAGAGCTCAAGCGACTTTGATGATTTCGTCGGTCCATCTTTCGATCATAAGGGTGATCATCGTAGCTTACTAGCTATGATTGCTTGGTTCTCTGGAGACTTTTTCTCCATTACTAAGGCGGCAGACAAGCATATGATTCACGGGTACTATAGCTTAATATTTATAGACGTTTGGAACATCAGGGTTTCACTCGAACGTTGCCAGCCCTGCAAAAATCTCTCACAACCCAGGAGTTCAAATTGGGTGTGAGAGGAGCCACCTGCAGCAATAGAAACAGGGGCTCAGCCCCCTCTCAAAAACATCTGGGTCCTCCCACGATAAATCTTGTAACAGTATAAGGCACGAGTCGTGAGCACAAATAGGCGGTAGTGGGGGCAAACTCGCGCATGTACACATTCGGCCAAATACAGTAGCCAAATCACATGCGAGAATCCAATAGACGACGAGCATTGACTGACGAACCAATTCTGTGCAACTCGGCGCTCCGCCCTTCTTCATTCCGCCAAATAGACCGAAAAATACTCTAATGCGCAGGTGTCAATTTGTGCTCACGACTCATGCCGGTTACTGTAACTGGCTGCGATTTTTATTCAAGTAACTGGTATTGCCTGCCTAGAAGACTTTAAAAATAAACGTTGAATATGCTGACTGTAGTACTTCCTCTACAGTACCCCGACAGTTTCCTTCCTGCCTTATTCAAAGTTACAGTCATATAATCATGAGTAAATTTTATATTATGAATCAATGCCTTATCGATATCGATAAAGATTGTTATTAATAGAAATGTTTTTCTTTTAATGACTAATGTAATTCGTAATAATGTTTTCGTTTTTGCAAGTAACAACATCGATTAGTACACAAATGTAGGTGATGATAAAATATCACAAGGTAATGCAATTTGTATGGAAGTATTTAGTGGTCTTGAATTGTTATTCAATTTTGTCAAAACTGAAATTACTATAACTGTAATCTGGGGGCACAGAAGTGCCCCCCGCCAAAACAGCCAAGCGAAGCGAACTACCTACCTTTTCTCGAAGCGCTTCGTCGTTTTTTTGAACTCTCATAACTTGAGTTTGGGTTATACCAGATATACAAAATTCTCAGGACATGATGTCAATAGTGAACTTATTAAATGTATTAAGTTTCAATAACAAAGCTCTTATAGCCTGAAGTCCTAGAAAGCTGAAATTTGGTATGTAAGCTTGTATTAGTACACAAACAACAAAAAAATTATAAAACTTGGAAATTTCAAACATAGAAAAACATAAGCAACTTACAAAAAGAAGTGAAATCCCACCAAAAACATTTTTATGTAAAATGTTGCCGCCAAGACATATGGCTCGTACTGTCAAAAAGTTATCAGATCTCATGTAGAGCCAAGCTTATAACTCCACATGCACTTACTCTACAAGCCCTAACTTCACAAACTCTACACACCGTAGTCAAAATATGTGGCTTGGCCGTTTCACTACTACAAGAACTATTGAATAACAAAATAGTAATGAACAGTGAATAAATTTTTCACCTTACTCCCATGTGATGGTAGCGAAACGATCGCGTCATTTATTTAGATGTATACCTGTGGCTAGATCCCAGTTTACTACCAGAAGTAAAATTAAGGACCCAAACGTGCTAAGGTAAACGGTTTTTCATTATTCCTTTTACATTTTTGTGTTGCGGCACTGAAGAATTTCCAGGCTGAAATGAAAATTCATAATACTCACAAAAATCAGCGTCAATGAAAAAAAAAGAAACAGAGTCGAAGGCTATCTATAAGCCCATTAAATCTTACCCTTACCTTTTAAGTACCATAAAAAATCAGTAAATAAAAGAAGAACTCATGGTAAGGCACTTACGTAACAAATTGACTTTACTACTGATATTAAACTAAGAAGACCTGTCAGTCTCCTCACTTCCACTACACCAGCTAAATGACAGTTATCACCCATTTTTGTTGCCAAAATTCGTGCTACGTGATCTCTGTCCATCATCACATCATAATCTGTGACGTTGTGATAATATTAGGTTAGATAACAGACGACCTTGTTACATTATTTGTTGATATAGCGACTTTTATGATATCTATTTTTGTTTGGTATATTCGGAGTTTCAGTATAATAAGCAAAGATTAAAAGGTGCAGTAATACCAATTGAATGGCAAAATTGTCCGCCACTTATATTACCATCAATAGAGCGCGGCCTATTTGTGTACAAATGTTTGGTCAAATCATGCTCATCCATAGCGAGTTCGACGAACTGTGTGGCAAACATGGAGCTTAGAAAATGGTAAAATATGAATTAATATTGCACTGAACTAAACTTCATAAGAGCAAGTGACTACAATTTTCTGGAAAGTGATGGCGGCGCCAAGCGTGATAAGTACTAAGACTAAAAAAATGAAGATCCTGTAAAGCATGAATAAAAAAGTGCAAGAAATTTTAGTCATAAGACAAGATGGCGACAAAAATAAGACGCATAATAGAAGAATGACGACTTCGTTCACATTTAATTTATCAGTGAAAAAAAAGTTTCTTTTGAATCTGGAACGTTATTTTTCTATACGGCCATAAAATTAGCTGCTATGCAAAAAAAATATAACCTATGATATGAAAACCTTCTCCAAAACTCTATACCTACCTCGATGTACACTCAAACTATATTGGATAAAGAGTCTCAACTCAATACAATTCGTCATACAATCAGAATTACTCATACGTAAAATTAATCCGACTAAATTCAGTTTGAGAATAATCATCGTTTAACCAGATGTGGCATAGCTTTGGAATTTGTTCGCGTTTTTTAATTTCCGTTCCCTTTGCGTTATTTTTGTTAAATAAACCTTTCGGTCTAATTTATTATGTTATTATAAGAGAATTATAAGTAGATGAGTACGTTTTTTTTGTGGGATCTTTTTAAATAAAATTTAATAACATTATAATAATTTAGAAACAGTAATTACAAATACGTTTAATGAATTGTTTAATATGGTAAGTTTAGAGCCCCTCAGTCTGAGGAGAGACTTTACCTCTTATGTTTGTTCTACCGCTTGTACAACGGACAGTGTTCTGTAGATTTGTTTGACCTGATGCCCACGGCCACCTTCCTTCATCGCAATTCTCGCCATCGACAGGGAGTCCATCCTCACACATTGAAAACAGAATGGTTTCGAACTGTGCGTTGTGGAATGAGCTGCCCACCGTAGTTTTCCCAATGGAGTACAGCATGGGGTTCTTCAAAAAGGGTGTGAAGATTTCTGCAGCGTCGGCAACGCGCGAGTGTTACCCCTGGTGTTGCAGGCGTCCATAGTCCGTTTGCCAACTAAGTGGTATAGAAAAAAAGCACCCAAAGTAGGGCAAAGAGTACCCACCTACTTATTTTTTACGAAAGCGAAGCCTAGTCGTCACACTTCGGTCATCACAGTCGTAGAATATCATTCATAAATATACACGTCACTTTGTGCAACTAGTCAGATTCCGGAATTCGTCTAATAATATTTGTCATCATAGGATTCCTTTCAAACAAAATTAAGTCATCAAAATGAATTGTTTCAGCTATTAATGACATTATCCGCAGGGCTCTTGTTGTCGCTAACGTGCCTTCCGTACTGGAACCAGTCGGTATTGCGCGGGGCGATGGCAAGAGACCGGATGGTATGTCTTTGATCCCTTGGAGTGTCGGCAAGTCGCTGGTGTGGGATGCCACATGTGTCGATACACTCGCGCCGTCTCACTTACCGGCGACTTGAAAAGCTGCAGGGGCAGCTGCGGCCAGTGCAGAAAATTCAAAATTCAAAAAATACGCATCGATTGGACCCAATTATATTTTTGTGCCTTTTGCGGTCGAGACCATGGGACCGTGGGGGTCCGAAGCTCGCCGTTTTGCTCGCACCTTGTCATCAAAATTGATCGAGACCTCCGGAGACCAGCGGGCGGGGAGCTTTTTCCGCCAACGCGTCAGCTTGGCTATCCAAAGAGGAAACGCTGCCAGCCTTCTGGGAACCCTGCCGTTAATCGGAAGCAGCGGCAGGCTTGAGGAAATTTTCTATATATAGATTGTATTTTGTACATATTTGTTGTAAATAAAGATATATTAAATTAAGTCATCAAAATAAGTTTGGTTGAGGTTGAGGATACCACATAAAGTACTCATAAATACGATCAACTTTTACTATGTGCAAAAAATCGATCGCAAAAAAAATTACAACTTTTCATACATTTTTGCCGAGGAGACATGTACCTTTTGTATGAAAAGTTGTAATTTTTTTTTGCGATTTCGTATTTATTCCCATAGTAAAAGTTGATCGTATTTATGAGTACCTCCTTTACGTGGTTTCATTTATTGTCGTAATATCGTATCCACCCCGTATATGCATGAGTTTACGAGTTTATGTAAAGTCGAGGACTATTTTCCGCATGTTATAATATTAATGAATGTTATCGTATAAAAGAATATATAATAAACAAGATCTAATTGATTAAACAATGAATCAGACGTTCATTCTATATTTATGTTACCGTTTACCACTTAACATATTTAAATCTGTGAAGCGAGGTTTTTATTTACGTGCTGAGGATTCCGTAAGTAATAAATATATGAATGTTTAAGTTTGAGCTTTGGCAAATGATACCTGGATTAGACATGGGTGGAATTAAAATTATATTCCCCAGAAGCCATGGCGAGTAAATATAACCTAAAGGCAGAAGCTATCTAGTGTTTGATATAAGCAAGCAAATTATAATTTATTTGTTGCGCCCCGCGGTTTCATCCGTGTACCCGAGGGATATATTGCTTTACTAGAAGCGTCGACATCTCTAGCGACGTTATGTTCCGAAGTCATTTGGAGGACAAGGTTAGGCTGGCATCCAAAAAGCTTGGAGTGCTCAATAGAGTGAGGCAGTACTTCACATCGGGGCAAAGGCTGCAACTTTATAAGTCGCAGGTCCGTCCTCATATGGAGTACTGCTGTCATCTATGGGCGGGAGCTCCTGGGTACCAGCTTGAGCCTTTAGACTCGGTTCAGCGACGTGCCATCAGAATTGTTGACGATCCCGAGCTCACAAGCGGTTTAGAACCACTCAGTCTGAGGAGAGACTTTGCCTCGTTATGTGTGTTCTACCGCTTGTACAACGGGGAGTGTTCTAAGGAATTATTCGACATGATGCCCACGGCTACCTATCACCATCGCAACTCTCGCCATCGACAGGGAGTCCATCCACACACATTGAAACCAGAATTGTTTCGAACTGTGCGGGCTAAAAGGAGTTTTCTTCCGCGGACGCTCGGACTGTGGAATGAGCCGTGGTTTTCCCAATGGAGTACAGCATGGGGTTCTTCAAAAAGGGAGTGAAGCGGTTTCTTCAGGGTCGGCAACGCGCGAGTGATACCCCTGGTGTTGCAAGCGTCCATAGGCTACGGTAACTGCTTACCATCAGGCGGGCCGTATGCTTGTTTGCCACCTAAGTGGTATAAAAAAAAAAAAAAAAAAAAAAAAAAAAAAAAGAAGCGTGTCAAATTTCATCCAAATCCGTTCAGATGTAGAAGCGTAACATCCAAACTTTCGCATTTATAATATTAATGATATAGTGATATTGATAGTAATAGAGATAGTGAAATGTAACCTTGCTGAGTTTCTTGCCGGATTCTTCTCAGTTGAAGGCCGAGTTGCGAACCGGTGGTAACTTCAGTAAATTTGACCTTCATAAGTGCCCATCTGGGGCCTAAATTGAATAAATGGCTTTGACTTTGATAGTCATAGTGATCGTGATCGTGATAGTGATAGTGATAGTGATAGTGATCGCGATAGTGATAATTATCGTGATAGTGATAAGTGCTATAGTGATATTAGCGAGATTAAGTTTGGGAATTGTTTTTCATAAAAATATATATCTTTACTTGTCACACGTCATTGTTCGTTACCGTTTTGTTCAAGATAGTGTTGAAGTATCATACGGAACCCTACAAGACGAATTTATTAACATGATCATTCATAAAATTACTATAAATTTTATTGTAATATATAAACCGATCCATTACGTTAGTTAACATAAAGCGAATAACGTTTGATATTTAATTCTCTTGTGGTGTTGTTTTCTTGTACTACATTTGTTTTTATCAATGAATATTTTTCTCGGGTATTTCTCATGGAGCCACATTGAATCGCCAAATGTTAACTACTCTTATCGTTAATCTGTAAAAAAAAGGCTAAATGGGGGATCGTACACATTGCCCCTACCCCAAATAGTTGGGACCAGGCAGGCAAATGATGAAGAAAAAATATATTATGCCTTCGTACTAAAAATACGAAATCTAGTTTGTTACCTCTTGACTAGTCTTGACGCATCCACGGCACAACCAATAGCGGAGACATTTGACGCTCGATCTGAGAACGCGGGGTAGAATGCAAATTGTTCTATATGATATAAAGTTATAACTAACCAAGACTTGATGAGTGTTGGCATCTCAGAAGCTCCCACTTAGTAGGTAACATTCAACCTCGCACCTCTGCTTCTATGCATAACATTGCCATGTTCATTGCAGTATTAACTATATTTACCAAACGTTAACTGAATTGATCATTAAGTGGCCTCAATTCTGACAGCCACTGTAACTGACGAGAAGGTGATTTCGTTCGACACACTGCAATCTTTAAAATTACACGCTCGGGTAAAGTGATTTTATCAAGGCTTTGTACACTACCGGGTTAATTTGCAAAAAAGTGCATATTTTTTGAAATAGTAAATGGGCTTGCTGTAATGGACCATGGCCAACATGGTCCATAAAAGACGATGACGTAGCTTAAGAGGAAAGGATGGCTGCAAGAAATTTGAAAATAGGTTTTTCACATATCTATTGCTGTCGCGCTGTGCCCGAGCTATCCCACCCGAGGGCGATAGAGACAACTGCAGCTTGGACCGATTATATCTATTTAAATTAGACGAAATCGCTATTTCGTAATCCCCGGTTTTCTACTCCAAAATTGGATCGATTAAAAAAAAAAAACAAGAATCATAATAAGATGGACTTTGGCTATGTCTTTCGGTTTTTGTGATTTTATAAGGGCCTTAAAAATGGTAAGTTTTGTGATTTTGAGAAGGCTCCTAATTCTTATAATAATTAATTTATGGAGAAAAACACAACCGAGGGACATACAGTGGTACCTACAGATTGCATGGTAAAATAAATCATTGCTCGAGTGTCATTATCCAGAGAGGAAACTGAGGATTACGTTTGTATGGAACAAACGCCACCAGCATTTCCTCTTAAGATGGAGCACGGTTATCCTAGAAAAAAACCTATTCACTCTGGCATCGAAAGCCCCTAGTTAGTTATCCACATTAAAATGGGGCTTTATTATCATCTTCATGAAGTGAAGTGGACCGTGAACCTCCCCTATACTAACCCAGTAATATGGGACCAATGGTGAATTCTCAAAAAAAAATTATTATTCATAGTAAATGTCAACCTTGCTCGATCATAATGTATGAAAAGTAAAAAATTTTTTTTTAGTATTCAGTGTTGGTCCCATACTAAAAGTTGTTCAGCATGACTAACCCAACATAGGTTTCGAAAATATGCCATCTCGAAATCTCCACCTGTTATAATTCTTTCTCCACATGATCATGAGCCGTTTCCAAATTATGGACTTCACATCATATAGAATATGTGAACAGTCTCTACAACTTGAGGATCCGATATCACCATCATCTGATAGTAAACTTTATGATTAAAATCTGTTAGCTTCTACCGCTGTTTTACGCGAGTTTTCCATGGAACTTATATTTTGAATTTTATCCTTGCAGTGCAGCCGTTATTTTGTTACAAACATCCAAACATCCCAGCTTTCACATTTATAATGATTGAGCGAGATTAATAGGACGTAAAAAACTGCTTTTTATATTCACCAAAACAGTAATTATTTGATTCTCTTAATACAATTTCATCTCTAGAACGCAGGAATCCATTAACCAAAACGTCTAGCAAATGTGAGCTACCGTCTATCTGTATTTAAAACCGTTTCATAACATAACCTTTTCGAATCTCCATATGAAACGAACGATAAAATCATATCATTATAATTAAATAACATATAACGTACAATTTGAAATGATTAATCTAATAAATGATAACGGTAACAGGTGATTGTAATTTCGCAAATAAATTTACATGTTACTTACAGAAGCAGTCATGGCAAACTAGATAGACCCAAAAGTAGACAAGAAATAATGTAGACAGGTTTGGTTAGGCTCATCAATATCACTAACAGCCCATCAGGTTGTCTAAATGTTTTTAGTTACGAAGTAGTAAAAGTGTGGTTACTGTAACCATTGACAAAACAAATTGATCGAAAGTGAAAATATTTGAAGACTTTTTAATAACAATGAGTCATTATACACACATTGGTACTAATTCTGTTGTTTACCACTTAACTCATTTTAGTCTCACTATGTTCTAGCCAAAGAATTTAAAACGTCCAGAAGGATAGTCGCCTCTATGGGAACACGAAATAAACAAGCCATAATTGACAGTATTTAAAAGTAATAAGTTTAGGTAATTAAAAGTGACTAAATCGCAATACTTACACATGGAAGGTTAGTTTTTCCTTAGTTTTAATAAGTGTTGTGACAGTATTTCAATATGCTAGTTGGCATTTTTTATTTAATCAGTACAGCGAGTATGACGCGATGACAGCCGTGCGCAGTACGAACTGAGTGCGATTTGCTCAGGAGCCTCTCAAGCGGAGTGATATCATCTGGGTAGAGGCACGATGCCCTATGAAAATCTTTGGTTCTAGCAAAGAACACAAGAAAAGGATGTAAGAAATGTAGTCCTATCAAATTAGTCCTATGCTTGTTTTCAATATAAATTAAGTCGCCATTATATAGCGGTTACGTCTGAATACCCGCAAATGAAGGCGGCAAAGACTAATTTGACAGCTTTAAATATGTTCTATCTTTTTTCAATAATGTTCTCAAGAAAGAGATGTGATGTCACTAAAATTTATTTAGTGTGATTTACAACAGAATCGGCACCATTGCCCACATGGCCTAGATTGATCCTAAAGTAAGCATAGCTTAGTGAACTTGTATTCTGGAAACCAGATAAGTGATAAACTACTCAACTTCAATTTTAATTCTGTATATATGGAATACATTTTCGATGACCTAGATCCAAATAAAATTGTATATAAGTATGAAAACTTTCTAGATTACTCGAACATGTCTTTTTTTAATCTTTGATAGTAATCATCCATGCTTAGTACGTTTCTTATCATTGACTGTATTAAGTGATTACTCAATCCCTTTTTTATACGACGACTAAATCTGTCTTTATACACCGCAAAACAGCTTGACGTATTTTTAAAAGGCTTTCATCGCTAGATAGATCAAAGTCCTCGACTTTAGGTCGTATCCAGTTCCGTATAGTATACTTAGTTTTAAGACACTGACCATTTCTTCTGGATTATCCTTCATTATATTTTACTTGCAAAAGGAGATCAGATAGATTATTGCTCTTATTATCATCAAATACATCTTCTTTTACATTGCTATTAACCCTCGTAATACCATTTCTAATGAAGTTCATTATTTTAGTTAGAATTGCTTTTAATCTCGTAAAACTGAGGCTTATGTTATCATATTTTACTACCCACGTTACCACGTTTCTTGCAATAGAATTATCCAAAAGACTTTCATGCGTTTCTCCATACATTTTTTTTTATACCACTAAGGTGGCAAACAAGCATACGGCCCGCCTGATGGTAAGCGGTTACCGTAGCCTATGGACGCTTGCAACACCAGGGGTATCACTCGCGCGTTGCTGACCCTGAAGAAACCTCTTCACACCCTTCTTGAAGAACCCCATGCTGTACTCCTTTGGGAAAACCACGGCGGGGAGCTCATTCCACAATCTGAGCGTCCGCGGAAGAAAACTCCTTTGAGCCCGCACAGTTCGAAACAATTCTGGTTTCAATGTGTGAGGATGGATTCCCCGTCGATGGCGAGAGTTGCGATGGTAGCCGTGGGCATCAAGTCGAACAATTCCTTGGAACACTCCCCGTTGTACAAGCGGTAGAACACACATAAAGAGGCAAAGTCTCTCCTCAGACTCAGGGGCTCTAAACCTTTTGTGAGCTTGGGATCGTCGACAATTCTAGCGGAACGTCCCTGAACCGAGTCTAAAGGCCCAAGCTGGTATCCAGGTGCCCCCGCCCACAGATGACAACAGTACTCCATATGAGGCCGGACATGCGACTTATAAAGTTGCAGCCTTTGCCCCGATGTGAAGTACTGCCTCGCTCTGTTGAGCACTCATACATTGTTTTTACATATGAGTAAATAATGAACATAAGCAGTTGAGGCTCTTGGCGTGGTGTGAGCGGTGCGACTGCACCGGGCGCCGTCATGAGGGGGCGCACAACAGCTATGTCAAAACAGACAGCCTCCACTTGCCCCGCAGACATCTAGAATACTAGATATTTGAGATGATCTAAAACTACATATTTAAATTCACGAATAAGCTACCTGTATAGTTACACTAAGGTTTTATATTTAGAGGGGCGACTTTGAGATCTCGCATCACCTACAAATTTTGCGAGGACCGCCACTGAATATACACAATAATTTCCCTCGCGTGTGACAATATGGACGCCAGTAACATGCTAAATGTTACCGAAACGGAATAATGGCGGAAACTAGAACATAAATTATACCAATATGGCGTCCGCCCACAGAAACAAACGGTACTTCTGCATTATGAACATGGACTTTTTCATATTTTAATTAGAGAGTAAGTATACTGTGTTTTATTTGAGTTTTTAGTCTGACTACGTTTACTGACGATGCAATTTGGTCAGATGAAATAAACTCTGCTATTGTAAAAATAAGGTGTGTATCATAATATTTTATTCAAATAGTAGTAATGTATTAATTATCTAACACTAATACCAATTTAGAAGGTTGCCTTTGCTGCTTTGTCTACAGCTTAGTATGAAAACCCAGAAGCTACTTGAGAAGCAAAAGAATTTAAATTACTGGCTAGAGCACCAAGTACCATAACAGTTAATGGCGACCTTGATACGGTGGTCAACAGCATTTTCGGTATTTTATCACGGCTATCTCAATAGTATTAGGGATTTTCATTGTATTCTCATTTAAGAGTTTTCGATCATGAGTGTACCAAACTTTTACTCTAACTGACCAATGACCATTCATCATAGATAGCCTAGTTTTTTTTTTCAGTGTTCTTTAACCAGGATATAAGCACTTGTCCAGATCAAATGACTATTCAGTCGCCAGCAGGTTGGTGACCTCACAGTTTGCATTGGCGCTATATCTGGGTCATTTTTTGCGATTGGCGCTAAAGTACGTCTTGCACTGGGTAATTTTACAAGCCATATGTAGGCTGATTATATTATATAGATCTGGCGAATTTAGGGCTTAGAAGAAGAACCCTATGAAGACTGTCTTGTTCACTATAGCCCATAATATGCATCTCAACTGCAGAAGTACAACGACAGAGATTGGTCAATTATGGATAATCAGAGATTACGTATCTCTGATTTTGACTTTTGGCCATCTAAGTCCCTTAACGTATTGTAACGCTGGGGAACTACTAGTGAATCCTAATTTACTCAGAGTGGTTTGATCTCTCCCAATGATTATTATAGGTAGATACTGAAATTCGTCTAGTTTTGTAGAACGATCTTCTATATCTATCGTAGTAATCTAACTTGCTGACTCCATTAATCTATTACAAACAAACGTTCACCAATCATCATTAGAACAAACATAATTAAACTTTGCAGATGTCACGCCAATATTTTGTCAATTTCTCAATGCACAAGCACAGACATTATTAGCATTTGTTCTCTGATCCTTGAGCCACATCTTCAAATTCACACTTTAATGTTGTTTCTTGGTGTAATAGTTACTAAAAGGTTCATTGCAATTGACATTGACATGTTTTGGTGCTATTACAAAACTTTCTCTCATAAAGAATAGAATCAAAACTAGTTATCTATTGGCCCTGATTCTGTTGTTCACAACTAAACTAATTTTGATGTCACTATGTCTCTTTCTAACAAAGAACATAAGAAAAGGATGTAAGAAATTTAGTCCTGTCAAATTAGTCCAATGCTTGTTTTCAATATAAATTTAGTCGCCATCTATCGCGGTCACGCCTAAATACACGCAAAATAAGACGGCAAAGATTAATTTGACAACTTAAAATTTGTTCTATCCTTTTTCAATCATGTTCGTAAGAAAGAGATGTGATGTGACCAAAATTAGTTTAGTGCGATTTACAACAGAATCGGCACCATTGTCTTCTTTTCGCTTTCTTGTTTAAAAGCCTATTTATCCAAATGCCAAAAAAAAACAGCGAGAAAATCTTATCTTAGTGTAGTTTTAACATTAGGCCTAGCTTCAACTAAGTTTCAGAAGGATCCAATACATTTTAAGAATAAAAAGAATTCGCATATTAGTTCAAAAGGTACAGCATGAGTGAACTCCAAAAATACAAATCATTTATAACATATATTTTTTTACGTAAAATGGGCTTACGTTTGACCTTCAACCTAGGCTATAGGTGTCGGCAAACAAACCCCGGAAGAGAGTTCACTCCTTTGCAGAATATATTATAGAATCATCTAAAATTATCAACAGGATAATCACTTTTCTTTCATATCTTCAAATTATATTGTTTAACTATGTAGCCTTAAATGTGAGGTCAGGTAAGTCAGGTGACTGACTGCCTGAGCGGAAATAATCGTGTTATTTAACATAGACCTAACGCGTGAGCTCTTTATTTGTTTCCAACAGCATTCAAGGCAGAAATGCCGGAACGGAGATTCGCTGTGGTCTTCATACAAGGTCTTCATAGTGATAATATTGGTGGCTAGAAATGTATAAATATGTATTAAGATTAAGAATGAAAGTACATGTACTATTTCAGCCTCAAACTCCCTCTAAATTTACAATATGAGTGGTTTCAAAGTGCTTGCATCCACAGACAAGCAGTTAATCTGAATAGAGACTACCATCAACTCGGTAATGCAATTTAACTCAGATTGAATTGAATCTGTTGAGGTAAAATCGTAAATAATAGTGCATTGTCTAATATTCAGTAGTGGACAAGTCAAGATCGATGTTTTTACAGAGAGGTTTGTTGACCACACAGTCCATAGTGATGATGTAGCTAGAAGTACATGAAACCTAGAAGGAAATCGATTCTCTCTTAGCTCTGGCGCTGCTGCCTTGACCAAGCATTTAAATCAAGATGAATCAACGAAACTCCAAGAGCATTCTTCCCGAAGGTAACACGCCACTTGTATGCAAGTCATAACAAGAAAATTAACATAAGTAATAACATTAATCCTGTTTTAACAAACTAATAGCTTCCAGAATAGAAATTGTTTGTAACTAGACCATAATTAGCTGTTTATATTCAAATCTAAGTAGTAATTGATGTTATCTTAATATAAATGTCTTCTTGTTGGAATACGATTTGTTCTAATTGAGAGATTAAAATATTCTTTATAAATGCAAGTAGACCAGCTCACTGATGATTCAAGAAAAAGCGGTTCCACAAGTGATACTTCAGGTTTATCTGAATCATTTTATTTTTCAAGTATCTATCAAAGATAAAATAAAAACAAAAGCAGAATGTATACAATGAATAGGACAGTTGAGTTGCTATTATACGAGTAACATGTATACGTCTAGTATTGTCACTAGAGAGAATTTGACGATGATAGCCTAGTGGTTGTGACTTATAATAGCATGGCAGAGGTCGGTGCATTAGTTCCAGTTTTCATCTTATCACCTTCGGCCACATCATCACAGACCATGATGAGATTGTGATCAAATATACAGAGAAACACCAAAAATAAGGGCGATAATAAAAGGCCTCTAATCTCTGAAAATGCTCTGATTTAGAATGGCCATGAGACTTTTCTGTCATAGTGCACCAAGTGTGTACCCACCTCAATTGACTTATTAAGCTTATTTGTCACGTGGCGAATGCATTTAGCTTCCATAATGAGTATAACGAGCTCAACGACTCATTTATTTGGATAATTATTTAGTAAAATATGTTGTTGTCCAATTTTAACATCTGCATCTATTGCAACATCAATTTAGTTTAAAACTATTTTTTTGAACATACTGGAGTAGATAGTGGTAACTTCAGAATCATTGACCTTCATAAGTGCCCCTCTAGGCCTTGAAAAATAGCTTTGTCATAGACAATTCTTCTTCTCAGTCGTACACTCCTGGCGGAGTGGTCGTGGTTATGGATGAGTTTGTTGCGGCTTTTGCGAGACTTCTACATCTTTCTCTATTCGCGGCACTGCGTGTACATTCACTGAGGGAACAACTTGTTACATAGACAATACTGCTAGTGTAATTCAAAACATAAGATTAACTTTGGAACCATCTAGAATGAAAGAGCAAAGGTATGAAAAGATTTTTCTTCCATTTCATACTTGATAAAAGTTGATTAACGAACTCAATTGAGTTTTCGAAATGTATCCACATTAAGTCCCACTAAAAAAATACCAAAATGTTCTTCACCACGGGTTCTTGTATGATCATCAAAATTACTTCCACCATTCTGATAACACCAATCATACGCAACATTATCCAGAAGGAAGTTTCCAGCAATAACATTATTATTTTTTCCATTTAAACGGACACAAGTGTTCATAGTCCATGAGAAAGGGTATGCCCTATTAGGGCATCCAGTTTCCATTGAGATTTATGTGACAGTCGGTTTGTTGTGGCTAGCTGCAGCAATTGGATAATAATCTAGTTAAGCCGGACATGGGATCGGTGACCATCGCTTATTATTGCTGCATGCTTTTGCAATGTTGTATTGTTTATTTTTACACTAGCTTTTATTCTCATTGTACACTAAGACATTGCGCAGGTCTATTTAATCGCAGTGCAAAGACTTAGCCTAAAACCCACTTCAAGATACCTCCCAGGTAAAAATGCATCAAAATCCGTGTTAAGGACAGAGACGAGCAACAAAAGTTTTATGAACTGCAAGGAACAGTAGGAGCCAACTAGAGCTTTGGTATTCTCGTTGAAAAATATATCTTACTTTATCAATGTTAGTTTTTTTTTGGAATAGTGATAATTTGATTTCCGATTGCTTTCAGTAGAAGAGAATTAATTTAATTTGAAAAGAGAAAGAGTATGTTTTGGCAGGTGTAACTTGTGAAACAGTTCTCTTCTTAGCTTGGTTCTAAACCTTCGGCCACATCATCACTACCACTAAGGTTATCCAAACAAAAACAGATCATTAAGAAACAATATTAACAACAATAAATATTTGACGAATTCCCTCCAAATTTACAAAACGGTCGCACACATTGACAGGTGCGCGCGCGCCTCTCTCGGAAGCCACGCGCGGTATTCGCCGCCCGACCGCCCGCCGACTATTTCCGAAGTACTCCTTTTTTTACCAAGACAGATATAACGCCGCCACCCATTCAGGGTTCGAAAGTTCTTGACTCTTGCACTCAACTTTTTTTGCCGTCGGAATGTGCGGTTGTTAACAAATAATGCACATTCGTCTGTCTGTGCGTCTTGGTATTTATTTGCTGAGTGATTATGAGCTACTAATGCTTTATTTAGAAATTATTTCATGTGTTTAATTCATATTGGGGTAGGTTACCTTGATCTGTAAATCTGTTGCTAGAGTCAATTTGACTCGTTTAATACCTCTGTTTGTGGGAGATTTACCTGTTGTTTATTCAATTCAAATAGGAAACATATAATATAAAGCTGCAAATGTGGCAAAATTAACCTCTCGAGGTTCAATACCATAGAAAATGTAGTTAGCCATTATCGATACAAAAAAAAGACTTTATAAGACCACCCATGAAACCACACGATGAAAAACGAGTTAAAGCCAGTAAAAGGTGGTCCCGAGACGACTCACGATTATTCCTTGTTATGCTAATCAGATAGAAGGGGTCCTGATTAAAAAAGATATACCACATCGCACTAACAGTAGAGGAATAGAAAGCGATAGAGTTACTCTAATATTATCTACAATAATAAATAAATTAATACCAAAGACACGTGCCCCTGTTTTTATTTTTAAAAACAATGTTACAGACACTACAAAAACTACAAATAGTAAGATCAAGAAATATAATGAAGAACAATTGTGTAAATAAGACGAGTTTAAATAATATAATGGATAGAGACATTGAGAATATAATACAAGACTCGAATATAGGTCGGTCATGTTATTGTATTGGATTATAATTTATTGTTATGACTGTATAAATGTACCTACCATAATACATAGACTAAGACTATGACTGAAAATTAAAGCTAGATATAATACACAAATAGCTTCTGTAGATTCTAAACCTTTTCTATCTGCATCTTAATTATCTTTAAATTATGGAGATAGATCTAAGTCTCTAACAGAATAGGAAAATTAATTGAACAAATATCCTGGGACATTCTTCACTCACGGCTATCTGATCCCAAACTAAGCAGAGCTTGTACTATGGAAACCAGATAACTGATATAGAACTTGTTATATACTTATATATTCATCCAGACAACACAGAAAAATCAGAAGAAATAGATTATGTTCATGATGATACACATAGACTATTTAAACAGATTAATATCTCTAATGTATCTAAAATAAATTTTTAGACTCTATCAATGGTATCTATTTGAAATGACGAAGATTCCAAATAAATTAAAAATGGTAGGAGGCTTTTGGAAACTGGCGTGGCGGTTAGAATGCGTTATAAATCTTGTTTTACGTTGAAATTTTTTGATATTCAACGATGGGATATTACAGTAGTAATATAGGTAAATACTTTTGTAAATTGTCATCACTGAAGTACGGATTTTTTTCTGACTTTAATTTGTACAAATATAAACAAATAGCCCACTCCAAATTCTGTGTAATTAGGTATTATATAATCAGGGTATACCTGAATACCTTTACTAACATTAATATTTCACACAGACTCAACTAGGTTTACCGTTGGCAGTCGACGACCTGTCGTCAACGCTACTGTTTGGAATTCGTCAAGATATTCATCACTCACTGTATCTAGATTTGCATTATTTGTATTATTTTCAGTCATTTATAGACTAAGCAGAAAATTAAATGAAAAGAAGATGTAAATGAAACATTTCCACAAGCGACCAACAACAGTTTCTCCGTATGTTGGGAAATAGTCTTCTAGGCAATTTATGGATATTTCGTTCAGTAAATACGCGAGTTACATGACAATAGAGTGCGGTATAATGTTAGCGACTTTTTTTTAAATCATTATGAAAAACTGAATCGCAAATTCAAAAAGCTAAATCGGTTGTTTATTTTCTTATGATATGTACTATATTGATCGAAAATCGTATCAAAATCCCTTCAGGTGTTGGATATATTTGGGAATTTCTTGATTTTCAGAGGTATGTTTGTCATTTTTTTTATCGAGACTTTTAATTGAAATCGTGTTTTCAGCTCGGTCGATTGGTCTGTTATATCCTTAAGTACTATATATTTAAATTTCAATACCGTAGAGTTAGCAGATATCATATAATTTGGGCTGCAATGTAGATACTTTTGCCCATTTCTGCCCCTTAAATACACATTTTTCCGGATAGATTATTATCAAAATATAGAGCGACCACTTCTTAATCATATTGCATACTGATAGTCTAAATCTCACAAGCTATCCCTAAAACTACGACCAAACAATTTTTCCTTTGACCATCAAGAACTCAAATATAAGCAGTTTCTTACTCAAACATAATGGAGATGTACTGTATCTCTTTGTTAGTTAACTAATAGTTATAAATCATTAAACTATTATATCATTATATGCAAGCTGGGCAGGTGAAGGCCAACCGCTTATAGGTGCAATGTTTAGTACAATAGCTACCATGCATTTATTGCAATTTGTAAAATTATACAAACATCGAAGGCGATGATAGCTCATTGGTAGTGACGTCGGATACCGAGACGAAAGTCCCGGGTTCGAATCCTACAATGAGCTTGAGCTTTCGGTGAAGGAAAACATCGTGAGGAAGCCATAGCACGGTGGTAGGGTACTTTGTAGTACCCGCCTGACTGGCTACCACCCTCAAGTTGAAAATCTGTCGCCAAGCACCTTCCGGTGTGTTCCGACAGCTGCACTTGAGAGCCAGTTCTTCTATGCTTTGTGTGCTTACCACCTTTGGCCGCATCTTCCCTTACCATGGTGAGATTGCGGTCAAACACAGGCCTATAAAAAGGTAACAAAAAGCATGATGTAAACACGTTCGTCAATAGGATGTGTTTTTCTTTCTTCATAAACTTCCACACTACTGCTGGATATACTTAGCTCTCCCAGTTTCCACATTTGCCGTTTGTCACATTTTGCAGGTAAACTAAACTAGAGCCATTTTAAGACATCACTTTTGACTATCGCACCACATTTATACATCTACCAAAAAGGGACAAACATAGTGCGTCAAGGTGAGACACCCTCTTGCCAAATATGATTTCTTAGGTCTCTCGATTTTAATGGATAGTAAGATACTGAAAATATATGTTATGAAATCCAGAGCAGCTATTAATAATACTAAAAGAAAACAAGAAGTAATTAAAGCAGGAGCAGATTCAAAAGAAATCAAAAATAGTGATGAAATATTAAATGTTAGTTCCTTGTGATAATCAGAAAAACCGGTTACTACTTGTGGTTTAAATTTTAACAATGCAAGCGTTGCCCGTACTCTATTTAATATGTATATTAAAAAGACAACCAATAACACCAAATTATATTTTGATAAACATGCTGAATTTAAGATTGATACAGCTTAAGATGTTTCAGAAGTTATCACGAAATTATGAAACATTATGAATATAGCAGTGATTTTGGCTATTCTGTTACATTTAGTTTAGGAATCTTAGCAGATACACAAGATCATAATCGTTCTATAATAATAATAATAATAATAAAATTTTTTATTGACATAAATACATAGTACAGACATTAATCGAAGTCCCTGACTTCTGTGCTAGGTCTAAACCTGTGTTACAGAAGTCAGTACCCTCTCCTATGCAATAGGATCAAGATAAATTTATGTAATAAAACCCTAAGTAGAGAAAAAAAAAAAATAATAATAAATACAAACGCAATATGTGCATGTATCAGTGTGGGTGTGTGTGTGCGTGGGGGTGTGTGTGTGTTGGGGCGTGAGGGGTGTGTGTGTGTGTGTGTGTGTGTGTGTGTGTGTGTGGGGTGTGTGTGGGGTGTGTGTGTGTGCGGGGGGGTGTATGTGTGGGGGATGTGTATGTGTGCGAGGGGGTGCGTGTGTGTGTGGGGGTGATAGTTCTATATCTTGTTGAATAATTCCTATAGCGATTATTGAGTCATCTAAAAGATTACCTACCAGGGGGCCTACCACAAGCTCTTAAAACAAGGCTAAAATAACCTTATTTGTATTTCGTCCCGTTTTGACGTCGGATGTCAAAGAAAGACAAAAGTCAAATAAGGTTATAATAATATTGTTTCAAGAGCTTGTGGTTCGCCCTCAGGTCCAGTAACTTTATTTTTCTTAATTTATTTGAATCATTAAATACGCCGAAAGTGTGTATCCAATAGCGTATTACACATTTGTTTCCACAAAGACGGGAATTCTCGACCACAAAATTCGACGTGAATTTTTTTTTAAGAACTTGGACAGGACAATGCTTTGTAACGTCTATTGTAAACGCACGTTATATTTTAACGTCGAGGCGTCGAGGCATCGTGGCTAAGCCTGTCGTCCTTGGTTCAATTCCTAGTACTGCCTTTATATATTAATCGATGTATGCGTAAGGTATGTCGTTCTAAAATGGCGCTTAGGCGTACCTACTTCCCATAATGTGGTTTTGATACCTCTATAGAATTATCGTTTAGATTCTTGATAGAATTCGTAAATATATTTGAAGTGTGATTTATACGGGAAGACCGAAAAAGAGATGGATTGTGTGAAAAATAAGAAAGGAGTGAGTGCGGATAAAAGAGCTGGATGGAAGAAGCGTAATTAAAATGGAAACAGGGCAGGGGCCGACGATGATTTCCTTTATATGTATAACTTTACTTAAATCCTACCTCATTTCTATTGTAATGTTACTTGCATTGCAAATTCTTTAGAAATATTTTATTATGAAACCGACTTTCATATACCCGACATGCACCAAATGCCAAATGTTCTTTTTATGCTAAAATAATACACTATTTAATTTATGCACAACACAATAATACCGAATAATATAATACTGGATCTAAGAACACTAATTTGATTCGTGTAATTATTTTGAAGTTACATGGAATCTCGTTCCATGAACAAAAATATAATTGAATCATAGAACTAGGATTTTTTGCTAAGCCGATATTTTTGATTTGAATGATGCGTTCAATTAATCATTCTCTTCTTGTTTTTTTACAATATTTGACTTTCGTTTCCAAATTCCTAGTTAGGATAACAATTATTGCAGTAACTAACGTAAGGCGCCGATCCCACAGAAAAGAGTTCCAGAGTTCCGCGTTCCGAGTTCTGCATTCCCCGTTGACTGTAATAGTAGGGGAGCCCAAGCGGGGATTTTGTGAATTCTATAGGGGCCTTTGAAAGTAAAAAAGTGTATGATGTGCGATCAGTAGCGAATATTGTAGAACTCTTGAACTTTGAATTGCTTGCTGTGTGCACAATAGTCAACAAGGAATGCAGAACTCGTAACTCGGAACTCTAGAACTCTCTCCGTGGGATCGGCGCCTATGGTGGCTTCTTTATCGTGAATTATTTACATCCAAGATTTAGATTTTAGAGTGTTCCCCTTTCCTATACGGACTATTTTTTTATATGCAGGAGATGGGTGATTGAAAAACATATATATTTATAAATCTATAGTCAATAGTTTAATATTATTTTATGAGTTTGATAATATTCCCAAGATGACTTTCTCTTCCAATAAAGCTCTTACATTTTACAAAGTTAAACACATTTATTTCATTGAGATTAAGACTACTAAAGTTACCAAAGATTCCGAAGTCAGCATTAAACTGAGAACTGACGAGAAGTTTATCACCTTCTAGTAGTCAAAGTCAAAGTCAAAGTCAAAGTCAAAGTCAAAGACAAAGTCAAAGTCAAAGTCAAAGTCAAAGACATTTACTGAAATTACCACCGGTTCGGAACTCTGCCATCAACTGAGAAGAATCCGGCAAGAAACTCAACAAGGTAACATTTTTTAAACGCTGCGCTGCTTGAGATACATTTATTTGACTATTTTATATTGACGTGTGTTTAGAGTCCAATAACAATTAATGGAGTGCCTACCGTGTCGCCATTTGACACGTCGCGTTCCGGGAACTGTGTGCTCGTGCGCTTATTTTTGTAACCGCTTCCGACGCCAGTTAATGAAGGCGCATTCGCTATTGTTTGTATCGATTCTTGGTTGCCGTCTGACGTGAATTGTTATTTTGTTATGAATAAAAACGTATTGGTATGGTTTATGGAATGGAATTTTTATCATGTTGCATTTTTTTCTTCTCTCTAGTGTGTAGAATATTTATCCCACCTTTTAATGTGACATTTTAATGTAAAATGTTGCCAAGACATATGGCTCGCACTGTCAAAAAATTATCAGATCTCATGTAGAGCCAAGCTTATAACTCTACATGCACTTACTCTATAAGCCCTAACTTCACAAACTCAACTTCTCAAACAAGGGGTTTTTTAGATATCAATAAAATCTAAAGTTTAAGAGCTATTAACATCATGTCCTGAGAATTTTGTTTATCTGGTATTATCCAAACCCATGTTATGAGGGTTCAAAAAATCGACGAAGTGCTTCGAGAAAAGGTAGGTAGTGCCCTTTCGCTTCGCTTGGCTGTCTTGGCGGGGGCACTTCCGTGCCCCCAGATTTACTCATTAGTTTTTTTCTGTGAAGGTTTATCAGATTACCCGATTATCGATATTTATATTTAACTTAATCGGTCAATTGGTCGAGTAATTGAATTACATTGATTGAGTGAGTCGTAGAATGTTTGAAAAGTAGTAGAATGTTGTGATGATGATTGAAAAATAAACTGCTAAATAAATACCATCAACATTGGCTATTGATAACATGAGCCCCAAACTAGGCGAAGCTGTTGTCTTGGTAGGCCAAAAAACATAATTGAAACTATAAAAAATGGTCACTGAAAAGAGTGCAATTTTTTAATAATTACGTGATTGCAAAATGTTACAGATTCATTCAGACAAAATTTAGGTATTTAACTCTAATAAAATATCATCAATCAGTCAGCCTTTTGACAAACAAAACGTTTTAAAAATAGCATCGTATATTTATTACTGTGACCGCAACGCGAATACCAAAGTGTGCAAACATTTCAAAGGGTTGCTATCATTACATATTTCTCAGAAGTATGTGTGCATAATATCGCAGATACTTGTCTTTTAAGGTATTTTTGTCAAACTGACTGTAGGTGAAGGATATAAGCCCAACAAAGGTAGGTACATATTTAAAATCTTAATGTCTGTTATGTACACACGGCTACAGATTAAGCTATACATTTCCAGTATAAGCTGACCTTTCATTGTACGGAAATCCTTTATCATGCGAGATTAGCTTATACTGGAAATGTATAGCTTGATGTGTAGCCGTGTGTACAATCATAACAGTCTATTAATCGCAAATTTTACTGATAATTTTTATGTTGTCCTATTATAACTAGATTACAAAATAACGTCCTAGGGCGCTTAAAATTGTCGTTCAATTCGTTTCAAATCTAAAATAAAACTATGGTTTTCATAAGTTTATAAAATTCTTCAACTATAGTAGAAGAATTGTTGATCTGTCTTACTTGAACACCATTTCTAGAGAACATAACAATTCATTGAATAGACGTATAATAAAAATAAAATAAAATCGAAATAACCTCCATAAAAGTATACCATCTATCTCTCTTTATCTCTGCAGTCAGATCATCCGTCTCTGTCGAACTTATAGTAAAAATATCCCCTAAATCCTTAATCCTCCTTTATAGGAAGCAGCCGCGCAGTGTGGTAGGTCAGGATATAGAAAATATTTGTATTTAAATAACTGTAAGCTAGTCAAATATTTACGTGTTATACGACCGATTAGTATTGGTATTAGCTATGAAATAAATCAACTTATTATGGTGATAGATAGTATTCTGACGGGTATTAATAAGAATTTGTTGAACTGTAGAGTTATCAATATACAAACTTGTTGTGAGCTTACGGGCCTTTGTGTGCAGTAAATTATAAGATAACTTTTAACTTTTAAGGCGTTGATAGCTCAGTGGTAGTGACGTCGGATACCGAGACGAAGGTCCCGGGTTCGAATCTTGAGCTTTCGGTGAAGGAAAACATCGTGAGGAAACCATAGCACGGTGGTAGGGTACTTTGTACTACCCGCCTGGCTGGCTACCACCGTCAAGCTGAAAATCTGTCACCAAGCACCTTTCGGTGTGTTCCGACAGCTGCACTTGAGAGCCAGCTCCTTCTAGGCTTTGTGTGCTTACCACCTTCGGCCGCATGATCATGCGGCCGAAGGTGGTAAGCACACAAATCTCACCATGGTAAGTCATCACTTACCATGGTGAGATTGCGGTTAAACACAGGCCTATAAAGAGTAAAAAAAAAAAAAACTTATAAATGTTTCAGATAAATTAAAATTTTATTCAAAGAATTTGTATGAAGAACATAGCCCGCTATAAGACGAGACGAAAATGAATGTTAGGGATTTGTATGGGAAAAATAAAAACTTGTTGTTACAAACTTATTTTGAGATATAGATAAATACATATTTATTTTATTACCGGCTCTTCTCAGCAAAATCAACCTTCCGAACCGTGCATTAGAGTATTAGAATTTGACTATTCATAAGTGCCTGTGAAGGCCTATTTGAATGAATAAATTATTTCATTTCATTTCATATCATGCTGTAAAAACTGATTTTGGACCCGATTAATGATAATATTGTCATAAAATAGTTGAAATAATTCCAATGAAAAAATACGTATGTATCTGTGAAACGTATAATTATGTGGGTTATTTATTTCTATTCACATCACATTTGCTCACAGAACAAGTGACAATGTCTATAACATACACTTTCTAGTTTTATTTGCACAAACGTAATTATTTTCAGTAAAATACGAAATCATGCATAAGCACCCGGGTTGCAAAGAATTTAAAACGTCCAGAAGGATAGTCGCCTCTATGGGAACACGAAATAAACAAGCCATAATTGACAGTATTTAAAAGTAATAAGTTTAGGTAATTAAAAGTGACGAAATCGCAATACTTACACATGGAAGGTTAGTTTTTTAGTTTTTCCTTGGTTTTTATAAGTGTTGTGACAGTATTTAAATACGCAAGTTGTTTTTTTATTTAACCAGTACAGCGAGTATGACGCGATGACAGCCGTGCGCAGTACGAACTGAGAGCGATTTGCTCAGGAGCCCCTCAAGCAGAGTGATATGCTTTAGTAAGGCTGACTATCCATCTGGGTAGAGGCACGATGCCCTATGAAAATCTTTGCCGGGTTGATATGGGTTGATACTCGAAAAATTATTGACTCATGTCAAAATTGTATGCCTCTCTTTCTCTCACGTGTCATTAGAGCGAAGTCTATGATTTTATTTTAATTCTAGTAAAAAAATAAATGCTTTTGGTCTGGTCTGCAATAAGTTCATACTTTCTACAGCATTTTTATAATGCAGTTGCCACGACTTATATCATCCAAACACTTCAGCATAGCGGTAGGTGCAAGCAAAAACTAGAGTTACCTTAAAATAGTCACAAATAGAAAGTAAAATATAAGTTAAAAATAGCAAAACATTAAATCTGCCAGGTTTCCCATCGGGCTGGTTAGGACTAGTTCAACTGGTACCATTGATTTATTACCTACCGATCAGAATGTGGCATCTGTCCGTCACACTGTTTTTTCATTTACGTATTTAGTAATAGAAAACTGATGCCTGATTTATTAAATAACTAGCTGTTCATGCCCGGCTTCGCCCGGGTGAAATTTCCGATTTATCCGGTAGATTTTTCAAAAAAAAACCTTGTGCTGAAAATAAATAATTTAAGGCGATGATAAATCAGTGTTAGTGGCGTCGGATGTCGAGACGAAGGTCCCGGGTTCGAATCCTACAATGAGCTTGAGCTTTCGGTGAAGGATAACATCGTGAGGAAACCAAAGCATAGATAAAATTGATACAAGTACTGATGTACCTGTATACCTAATCTGTACGTTAATTATTTTAAGAAAATGTGAGTGGTATAGATAATAAAGACCCCAAAAACAGCTGCTTTATATTTTTTGTCTGTTTGTTTGTTCAAGCATCACTCAAAAACTAATCAACCGATCGCGATGATTTGGCGCGCAGATAGCCTATGGTATAGAGCAAAACATAAGCTATTTTATAAAACTTGTCAATTCCAAACATTTAAGTTTTTGCAGTGTTTATCAACTAATTGACCTCTGACCTCGTTACTTAACGTGCCAGTTTAAAAGTTATTTTTATGTTTAACTAACATATGGTCAACGACCACGTTGGCGACAGCTTCGTATCTGACTCATGTGCCTGCCTACGCTCAATATTATGACTAAACAACAATAAATAGAGTCTACAATTGTACTTCTCAGAAATGAGGTTCATTGATGTATAGACTATATATAATTTACTTGGTATTTTTCATTGAAGAGCACAAAAAAATATCCTAAAAAGAACATGGGTTTGGATAAAATTTTCAGTTATTATATGCAATTTTGAGAGAGATAGAGCATAGCGTTTATTCGCTCAAAGAGCAGCTCGACTGTGGAAGTACCTCCACGTTACAGAATACCGCAGCCAAATAACTTTATGTTGTGTAAAGTTGTGTTCCTGCGCGTGAGTAAGGTCGCCAGAACTCATAGAGAAGAGGGGAAAGGTCGGTTACGCGTGAGCGATGCTTCGTGTGTTGCAGGCATCCATATGGCTACGGTAACCGCTTACCATCAGGCGGGCCGTATAATAGTTTACCGACTTAGGCTAAAAAACAAATAGCCATAATCTAGCCTGAAAAAAATATATTATTTACCTAATAAAACAAAAAAGAAACAATCAATACAGAACTCACCCGGGGAAATATCTAACGGTTAGATCTTTCAACCGGGTGAGTGAGATTCTAACCGAAAAATCCGCGAAGGGTGTAACAGCCATCCGAGAATTACACCTTCAAATATATTCAAAGAAAACAAAACTAAAGCTCATCCCACAAAATTGTGAGAAATTAGGTCAAGTTCACTTCAGAACAATTAATTATAATGAACCGTTTTTCCTTAAACATGTTTATGTCATGTGACGCCGCGTGTCGCGTCACAATGCGCGTCTTTAGGTCAAGGTCATATTTACAATTATTAATATTTATTTATAAACAGCTGGCTCTATTGTTTGTTATTATAATAGAACTGAAGTAAATTATTACATGTGTTATTATTTTATGTTAATTTAGTTATTTTTTCGCCAGTTCACACGCAATCCTTTTTTTGTTCCCGTAGAGGGGAGAATTACGGGAAATCCTTTTTTGGAGCACCATTAGGTTGACCTCGAAGATTAATATAATAAGTATTAACTTAATATTAAGAGCAGATTGTTGTAATAACTCAAGGGATAAGGAAGAAACAGTGTTTATTTCCAAATTTCTATTCTCTATGTACACCGGTTTTATAACGTAGATAATTCCACTAAACTGGAATAAATAAATAATAATAAAATATATTTAATAATTGGAATAAAATCACTTGTATAATAATTAAAAACTACTCCAATAAATAACAGTAGTACCTAATAAAACCGATATGATGCGCAAAATACGATGGACGTAGCACAAAATAATGAAACATGACTAATGTTACAAAAAGTGGACTAAAAAGTTCAAAATGTTTGCTGTAATTACAAAATGACATACTGCTTGCGTATTTTTTGCCATTTTGACAGTTTAGGTACCCTGTGACATGAGTATAATAACAACACTACAAACTTATAAATCAGTTCAAGAATTTAGAAGTTATAATAAAGAAACGGACTAACATATAGCATGAACGCTGAAAACATTACAATCTTTGTTTGTGTCTGTCAGTAAAGCAGTACATACAGGAACGAAATAATAATATAACGAAAATCAGGAACAAAATAATAAAACAAAAATCAGGAACAAAATAATAATATAACAAAAATCAGGAACAAAATAATAATATAACAAAAATCAAAATGAAGCATATAAGCTGCGTGTGCGCAGGCCTAAGGTCACGTTCGGCTAGCAATGACCCGTTTCGCCTTATAAAGTAGCCGTTGCGAAACTCCACCTTAACATTCCCGTGAACAGATGTTCGCATCCGAAGGCTGCTGCCTACCTGATCTTCATGGCTTCAAGGTATAGGTATGATACAGCATATTTCTATTGATTTTAGTGACTTTATAAGTTACTATCGAAATTAAATTAGCTCATAAGAAAAAGATTTTAGTTACATCAAAAATAGTCAGAAGTATTGGGATAGAGTTGATTGACCAAAAAACAGCATACTAACGATAAAGCAAAGAGAGGTAGAGCGTAGCGTTTATTCGCTCAAAAGCAGCTCGACTGGGAAAGTACCTCCACCTTACAGAATACCGCAGCCAAATAACTTTATGTTGTGTCCCTGCACGTAAGTAAGTAGTCTGTAACGTGTGATGCCTCATGTGTTCGAAGTGTCCATATGGCTACGGTAACCGCATACCATCAGGCGGGCCTTATGCTTGTTTACCGACTTGCACGTATAAAAAAAGCTATTTTTTTAGGTAGAGCTAAAATGTAAGCTATTATGATGTTCCACATAAACGATGCCTCTCCGGGATGAAAAATTAGGATGAGGAGAGTTTGGGATAGGAAAATAATGCCTTTATTGTAGAAATATGGATTTGAATGGAAATTTACTTACTTATACACTGAAAAAAGCATTAAAACGTCGATCCCAAATATTCTACAACATGGTTATATATTTTACATCTGTCTTCTTTTTAATCGACTTCAATAAAAGGCGGAGGTTCTCAATTTGTCGAGTTCTACTTTCTAGTTAGAGGACCAATCCTTTAAGAGGACGATTTCGCTTTTCATATCGCTGTTTTTTTTAGTTATTGCCGGTAAAAGAATGATTTAAGCAAATTCCAAGCGTCTTACATCATATCTATCAAACCAGAGCCTCCTTTCATTTGCAATACAAACAGATAACATCGCATAACCTCAAACAAAGAAAGTGGAGTCATGCAGAGTTCAGACACAGTTCAAGGTGTTCATAAAGAAGCTGTCATGAACGAATCAATGTCACTATCAGCTCTGCTGCGCTGTTCTAATACTAATAAGTCAATTAGTTTAATGTCAAGATATTTCTTCACCGCTTAGCAATTTGTTTATTGCTACTGCTTGTTTGTGGTGTAAGTTATAAGCATGTGCATTTAAGAGCAGTCATCACGCTATACTTTTCATACAAAAACTCTGTACTTATTATGGCGTTGTTAAACATTTTTCGTTAGATGTTTTGAACTTAGTATCTTGTGCACTATATCTAGCCGTGTATCTAGGCGAAATTAAAAAAAAGTGTGAAACAAAATTCAGTAAAAGCCTCCGAAAAACAGCGCTTTTGCTCAAATTTTACGTGAACTTTGGCCATATCTAATGTAACTATAAATTTTAAAAGTAAATAAAACATTTAGATACCAGGCTTGCAAATGTATTGGAAATTCTAAATAACTAACTTTTTTTCACAAACTTGTAAGATTTTTTCACAAGATAATTTTTTAAGCGAAATCATAAATGACGACCTAGCGAAGCGGCCGCGAGTGATCAGCGGAATTTGCCGACTGATAACCGATGGCTCTGATGCTATCTCTCTTTTTTCGCAGTCAAACATTACGTTGGATGAAAGTACGAGCTTTTAGGCTATGCGTGCGTTTGAAGTTGCGTTGGCCATGAAGGGCCCCCTTAAGCAGAGGATTTTAAGGGACGTGTGGAATATATAATAATCTAATAGTAGTTAGGTTCAGACAAGGCGTATGTTTAAAGGTGAAAGGTAGACAAAAAAAACTATGGAAATTTTGGAAAATGGTGTCATACAATTTTTTGTTTTAAATAAGCATCGTACTTACCTGAAGCTTAGCATAAGTAGTTTTAGTTTTTATTATTATAATATTAGAAGGCTTTATTAATTAATAATTAGGCACGTAGTACACTGACAGAAGATTTGCTCGCATATTTATATTACTGCGTTGACGTACCAAATAAATTCAAGATATTATCTATTTCTAATTATCTAGTCCTTATATCCCGCATATTTTAATCATAGTAAGTTTTTTATATGTTTTATATCTACAGCAATTTTTCGTTGATCGCTCATCCTTGTACCACACACCACAATTGATCAACGCGCGTTAAACGCTAGCAATTGTGCAATTTCTATCAATGAAAGCAATGTGTGAGCGACACATGTAATTGATTGATAAGCTGGTTGACAAGTCGCGAATCAAGCACCTAGTGCAGCCATCTTGGTCGTTTAATTGATGACCGTGAAGATGAAAATATGCCTAAAGAACTTACCCGAATAGATAGTTTTTGTTTGGAAAATAATTTAGTTAAAAAAGGCCAAATATATTATGCGGCGCCCCCTGAAAAATATTGTTTTTCTAATTTATATTCAGTTTTGAGTAAAAATTCTACACATCATCATATATAAAATTCGGGTAACATACGGCTGGACGGATAGGGTAAAGATAGAAATTAGGCTCCGGTTAGCCTTCTCTTATACGGCTACTACAGCAAATTATTTTACAAAGGAATAAGTAAGTTTGTATAAGAACTGAGAGATCTGATCACAGATCAGAATTTTACAAATGCCAACTTGCAAGCATCATTGAATAAACAATATGAATATGAAACACCCAAAGAAATAATTCAAACTTGGCCAACTACACTACCGTGTACCTACATTATACCTTATGTCAAGGCCATAGCCATAGCACATAATTTAATACATTATCAATCAAGTTTAATATCCATAACTATACCTAATATGCCTTATGCAGACCAAAGTGGTAGAGCTACGATGCCCTGTGTAAAATGACCAAATTGGTAGAAGTGACCAAAGTGGTAGAAGTGACCAAAGTGTGTCAATGATTCTATGTTACAGATGTAGGCCGCCCTTAATGTCCATATTATATGTTTTGTGTCATATTGTAACATATATTAAAATGTGGGCGAAGAATACATGTATACATTTAACCTAATATTCTCTATTAGTTATCAGATTTTGTAGTTAACGTTTAAGTTATTTTAAATAAGATGAGGTTGTTTGAATAATATTACTATAATAACTGTTTTTTTTTTTTTTTTTTTTTTTTTTTTTTTTATGTAAAATGGGCTTGCGTTTGACCTTCGACTGACCCCATGAGGAGTTATGACGAGGCCGAGGATGTAGCACGCTTACCCAGAAAAAGCCTATTCACTCTGGCCTTGAATACATCTAGGTTATAGGTGTCGGGAAACACAGACCCCGGAAGAGAGTTCCACTCCTTTGCTGTTCGTATAAGAAACGATGAAGCAAAGCGTTGTGTCCGGGTACGCGGGATGTCGACGACGTATGGGTGGGTTTTTGGAATAAATTAAAAGACTGTACTTATTTGAGTTGTAAAAATAATGATACCTAATCTAAATGATTAATAAATATTTTTTTAAGTAGTCAAGCAACTTTCATATAATGCACTCTTATAAGTTTTTCGAGGAATCAATATAAAGAAGTTTTTATACAAAGTGTTTATTCTGTAAACCGACACATACACCCAAAGTTCATCAAACTGACACACCTTCGTTCTAATTACAAGTTTTAAAATTTCATAAAAAGAAATACATTTCCGTGTAAAAAATGCCGCGTGACAAGAAAAAACAGATTCGAAATTCAAAAAAATATTGAAACATTTATTCAGTTATAACAATTCAAGACCCTTTTTACGGAACATACTTACAGTAGGTACTTCAAACTCGTTAAAACCTGACACTTTTTTTTTCTTTTGTTCAAACCTTTACAGTGTTATTTTAAGACCATTAACTCACTGATGACTATTCATTAATCAAATCAAATACAGACAGACAGACTGACTGGATGATCTCATTATTAGTTTATAATTGAATTCTGTCTATCGACAAACATCTTGACCACTCGTTGAGATTAGCAAGAATTTTGTTTCATACTTTTTGGCGCAGCAACTTATTGCAGTAATAAAAAAAAAAACAAAATTAGCTATTTGGCAAAGTCATTTATCAAATTATAATTGAGTTTTTGACAAAATATATTGCAGGTATCCAATTTGGTCTCGTCTTTGTCAGTCACTCTATCTATCAAGTTCCTTCTCAGGATCGGGTAGAGGTATCAAGTTTATAAAATTTTATTTATTTCTCCCGTTTACAATATTTAACAAACTATAAGAAAAATAATTAATCAAAAATATAGGACTTAATTAAATATGTAGCGGGAGACAGGAGTCCAAACTGAGTAGACCCCGTACTATGGATCCCCTGGTCTCCGCCTCTCAAGATTTACAAATTTCTATTACATTTTCAAAAAAAGTAAAATTAAGTTTATATTTAAATTAGGTACTGGTAAACATAACAATAAAAAAAAATCTAGGGCATTGCTTACAAAATTTATATCAAATATCTACGGTCCCTTGGAGGCGTAAAAAATATTATTGTCATAAACACTTACCAATTTTTTTATCTCCAGAACACAAACCACTTCACTTGAACACAGTCACTTGCACACACACTTTGTTGTTAGTAAGTCAGTTTCGTAGTTTAGTGAACATCACATCATAGCAATGTCGTTTGGTTTCTGACAATTCACTTTTTCACTGGCTTTAAGTTGTTTAAAAACCTGAAACAAAAAAGTTATACGTTTTAAAATAAAAAAGTAAGTAATTTTTTATACTTCTTGATTCAAATAATTGAAACGAGTAGCTATTCCATTCTAGATTCAAATTACAAACAAATCAAATTCAAAACATAATTTTTCTATTCTATATTCAAAAGCATAATCACAGTGTATAATTATGACACAAAAATTTTTACAAATTTCAAATTCTACCAAAGACTTCACTTCAAAATGGTAGATACAGTACGGTAGTTCGAGTACTTTAATATTTTATGTGTTTTAGTGTGAACCTATTTCAAAGTCACTCACAACAAATTAGGTACAGCACCAAGCGAAACTGAGTCGGGTCACTTATTTTTTATTTTTTTCAGAAGCTTTGCCGATGTCCTATGGATATACGAAGCAGACAGGTACACCGCCATACTTGGCGACAGTTTTCTAATCTGCATATCTTTATTTATAAAGTTTTGTATTATTTTTTTCTTTTTCAAAGTCGCATTCCAACTAGTGTTCCTCAAGTGTAGGTCCGAACACAATTCATAGAAAACTCAACGCAACTTGATGTAATTTAACATTCGTAAATAAACAATAAATAATACACATAACATTAATAACAAAATCCAATCTGTTATCACACAATCCTGTTCTATAAATATCTGGCGGTAAACACAAAGGCGGCGGCGTAAGTACTTATCTTTGTTAAAATGCATCTAGGACAGATAACGCGGCTTCGTTAAAATTACTCTGTTATTTGTTTTTGTCTATGGTCATAATTTTTTTTTAATCTTAGAGCATATTTATATGGAATGGGATGAATGATAATACAGTCATGGTAAAGACTAGAAGTGAGCTCTCAAAAAAGTTTTAATCAGATTTTGGTTTCTGGAATCAAAGTGAGCGTATTGACTTAGGCCAAAAACTCGGAATTTCGATAGAAACTGACTAACTTAAAATTGTTCACACTGGCTCCTAAAATAATGTAGGCGAGCAATTACTTAGGGGAGGGGGGGCAAAAAGAAGGGTTGGCAGATGAAACTGGGGGAGCCAGAATATATGTATGACAATATCTAAAATCAGATATTTCAACCGAATTGTTATTAAAAAAAGATAATCAAAGTCAAAGCCATTTATTCAATTTAGGCCCCAGAAGGGCACTTATGCAGGTCACATTTACTGAAGTTACCACCGGTTCGGAACTCGGCCTTCAACTGAGAAGAATCAAAACCTAACCTTTACCTAAACCTCTATAAATTAAGTTCAGATTAAGAAATAATTTACTCGCAAAACTTACACAATACAGCTCCTAACTTAGTTCTAAGTAACTAGTAGACATTTCCTTTGACAGACAGAAGCCGTTTCCTGACAAAAATACCAAATACAATGTTGTTGACTGGTACAGGTTTCTTGCAATTCGGAGGAGCGCGTGCCACCTCGGCGCTTGCCTTCATTCGCTGCGTCCCACGCAGGGCCTTGAAGCGACAGGCGGTTACTGACTACCGGCCTGTCAACCAGTAACTACCAGTACTATTGGAAACTGTCTAAAGATACTCGATAATAGTTCCAAAATAGATCCAAAGTGAGACGACGAATTAATGAATTTTAGTTGAAATCAATCGTCTCACAATATTATTATTTACTGCCGCGTGTTCTTGGGATAATAAGTGCACTATGATCCAAGTCAAAGTCAAAGCCATTTATCCAATTTAGGCCCCAGAAGGGCACTTATGAAGGTCACATTTACGCTGGTAGAATTCATCTAAAACGCTTCCCGGTAGGGATTCGAAAATACCTTTCTCAGCTGATTTCTAGAGTCATCATACTACCCTGTTGCCAATCATTTGTGGTCGGCGCAATATGTACGATTCTTCCATTCGGCTCTTCTATCCGTCATGCCAGCATTCACTCCTTTTTACCCATATTTTCTTTCACACATTCCATCCATCTCTTTTTCGGTCTTTCTCAGCAGATGTCTAGAGTCTAGGACCCTGTAAGGAGACTCCCTGCCCCAGTTGGCTTTATTCCTCCTGAGAATTCGTAATTAGTGACCTAATTTGCTTTTTATAGAATCTTTGGTATTAAGTAGGTAATAGTGATAAACAATATCGTTTTATAAAGACACGTGAAGTCGATTATAAAGACGCCTCAATGTCAAGTGGAGTTCCTCAAGAGCTTTAAGTGGCTATTGATAATTTATAAACCGATTTTGAGTTTCGCTATTGACATTAATGGAAGTAAGTGTTAATATTACAATTCATATTCATTTATTAATTACATTATTGAGTACATTTAAAATAATAAAAGTAGTGTGCCGTAAGGGTATTGCAATTTTGCAGTAGCAACCATATATTATTACCTACTTACAGGTACCCACATTCTATTAAATATTAATAAGAAGTTATAATTGTAAGTTAAGCGTTCGGGAAGCTCGGGTTCAAAATACCTCAGTCTGAAGACAAAGATCTTCAATCAGTGCGTTACCAGTAATGACATATGGAACAGAGACGTGGTCTTTTACTGCTGGCCGCATAAATAAGCTCAGTCACTCAGCGCGCTATGGAACGAGCTACGCTCGGAATCTCTCTACGTGACTGGGTCCGAAACGAGGACATTCGTAGGAGAATGAAAACTACCGATATAGCTCGAAGAGTTAGTAAGCTGAAATGGCAATAGGCAAGGGCAAGCCGATGGGGAAGGAAGGTTATCGAGTTGCGACTACGTACTGGAAAGCGCCGTGCGGAAGGACCTCCAGGTGGACCGACGATCTGGTCAGGGTCACTGGGCGCCACTGGATGCAAGCGGCCCGAAGCCGTTTGAAGTGGAAATTAATGAGGGAGGCCTATGTTCAGCAGTGGACATCCCTAGGCTGATATGATGAAGAAATTATAGATTAATATTATGACGCGTGACGTTAGAAAAGAGGAAGATCCCAAACGTGTTTCTCCTATCTCATATATTTGAAGAGAGGTAGATAATAGAATTTATTAGCTCAAAGAGCAGCTCGACTGGGGAGGTACCTCCACCTTACAGAATACCGCAGACAAATAATTTTTATTTTGTGTTCCTGCGCATGAGTAAGGTCACCAGAGCTCATTGGGGAGGGGGAAAGGTCGGTAACACGTGAGATGCCACGTGTTACAAGCATCTATGGATAGTAACTGGTTACCATCAGGCGGTATAAAAAAAACACAAACTCGAAATTAACTCACGCGAAAACTACAATCCAGTTAAAACGGTAACTCAGTTCCGAGTTAACTCGGAACATACTCGCCCGTATTCAACACATACTTACATTACGAAAGTCCAACATACAGTCTTAAAATGAAGATAACACATATCGAATAATGCTTGAAGACTTTCGTAATCCTGTGATTAGAATTTGATCGATCGTTTGACGAAGTAGTTAGATTAAGTTAATTATATTGCAAAATATAAGCTTTAAACATTGCGGCAAGGACAAGAAATTTGGTAATTTTAGGGTCATAAAGTCTAAATAATCTGACACTTCAATTATGGAAACTGTGTATTACATTAGGCAAGATAGCCTACTGATTGAGACATTCAATACGGTATTTTCAAATTTTAAAATAAGTTTGAGATTTCTGTGAAAGAAAATCATCATCATCAGTTCTTTTTAAGTCCACTGCTGGACATAGGTCCCTCCCAGACCGCGCCACTCCTTTAGATTTCTTGTCACTTGCATCTAGCCCAGTTCGGCCACTTTTTTAGGTCGTCAGTCCATCGGGGGCGTACCGGCGTACCACACTACTTTTGCCAAGAAGTGTGATGTAAAATAATGTGAACAAACTCTAACTATAGTACCCACTTGCTGGCTACCACCCTCAAGTTGGAAATCTGTTGCCAAGCACACCGGTGTGTTCCAGCTGTATTTGAGAGCCATGAGTTCCTTCTAGGCTTTGTGTGCTTACCAGTCTTACCACCTTCGGCTACATCATCACTTACCATTGTGAGATTGGTACATGCCTATACTTAATCTTCTCAGAGGAGTCTTCTCAGTTTAAGTGTATTCCGAACCGGTGGTAAATTCAACTGTATGTACCAATGTAACGTTCATAAGTGCCTTACTAGGGCCTAAACTGAATAATGACTTTTTGATTTTGATTTTAAATAAACAATTACACCACACATAATTGTCTTCCTCCATTCTCTAAAAGTCATTCTTTACGGAAAATTCCCAAATCCAAACCTTACATTACCAAGAAATTTTCTAAAAACAACCCATTAATTAAGCTAGTAATATGTCAACATTTCGTAATACAACAACCTTAAACCATTCCTAAATGGGAAATACATCATGTTCCTAAAAAAAGGCAATAAATATTTGACAAATTAACATATAAATTAACGCCCAAACGAGCCTAGAGATTTTCACTTTTCTTAAAACAGTGCTTGGAAAGTGAATAACGTGTTTGGTGAACGCCGCCAAAGGGAGAGAATCTTGGATCTTAATCATCATCATCTAATCAAGACTTGTAAAGTGATTATAATAAAATTCGGTGACAAATATGATGTTATGAATTTGGAAATCTCCTTTGAATGTGCCGCGTGGAAGTGTTTTAAATATGAGTATTTTGACACAACATTTCAAATGTGTATGGCACAGAGATCGATAGAGAAGTTACATGCGCGTTCAGCACATACACCGCAAAAATCGCGTCAGTCGTAACCTTTTCGAGGTAAGTGCGCGAGCGAACGATATTTATTTAAATACCGTATTGTTCAGTGATCGACTGCCAATCAAAGCCTTCATGTGAACTACAAGAATCATGTCACTTATCACTTTTGAGAATCAAATTTTTCACATATTTAAAGCAAAGAATTTAAAACGTCCAGAAAGATAGTCGCCTCTATGGGAACACGAAATAAACAAGCCATAATTGACAGTATTTAAAAGTAATAATTTTAGGTAATTAAAAGTGACGAAATCGCAATAGGTACTTACACATGGAAGGTTAGTTTTTTAGTTTTTCCTTGGTTTTTATAAGTGTTGTGACAGTATTTTAATACGCAAGTTGACATTTTTTATTTAATCAGTACAGCGAGTATGACGCGATGACAGCCGTGCGCAATACGAACTGAGAGCGATTTGCTCAGGAGCCCCTCAAGCGGAGTGATATTAAATGTCATGCTTTAGTAAGGCGAACTATCCATCTGGGTAGAGGCACGATGCCGTATGAAAATCTTTGATTTAAAGTATAAATCTCAAAAATACCTTCAATGATTTTAGCTAGGTCATTACCAAGGTACAAATTGAACAAATAACATGAAGCGCATACATTGCTGTTTAGTTGTACAGGAGCGTAAGGCTAACTCGTGATCTGTGGTGTATGGTATAAACAGACATCAGAAGAGGGCTATTCGCACAATTTACAACTATTAGTTCAAGTCCATAAGAAGCTAGGATTGAGAAGTTTAGGTAGAGCCGCGGCCGCAGACAGTAGTAGGTACCTTATAAAAGTCTTAACGTGCGAGATTTTGTACCGCCTCTAGGGTACATCACCAAGGTGAACACTTTTTACATTATATATCTGGCTTAGCCACGACCTTAGCCTTATTATTAACAAGCTTTCGAGTACTAAGTCGATAAACAAGCATACGGCCCTCCTGATGGTAAGCGATTACCGTAGCCATATGGACGCTTGCAACATACGAGGCATCACTCACGAGTTACCGACCCTCCCTCCCCAATGAGCTCGGGCGACCTTACTCACGCGCAGGAACACAACATAAAGTTATTTGGCTGCGGTATTCTGTAAGGTGGAGGTACTTCCACAGTCGAGCTGCTCTTTGAGCGAATAAACTCTATGCTCTACCTCTCAGTCCATCTTCATAATATTTGTATAATTATAGGATATAATACAAGGATAAGATTAGTATTTCATGAGCAAGTTCAAGGCTACACAAAAGAGCAATAGATAAACCCAAACAGTAATTCTTGAGAAAGCACCCTAGGGTGGAATAACATTTAACATTGTCACGCAACCGCCAGACTAAAAAAAATGCTAGTAAATAATCTGGGGGCACGGCAATGTCCCCCGCCAAGACAGCCAAGGCAAGGGCTCACTACTACAAGAACTATTGCATAACAAAAAAGTTATGAACAGTGAATACATTTTTCACCGTACTCCCATGACGGCAGCGAAACGGCCAAGCCACATATTTTGACTACGGTGCGTAGTTTGTGAAGTTAGAGCTTGTAGAGTAAGTGCATGTCGAGTTATAAACTTGGCTCAACATGAGATCTGATAACTTTTTGACAGTGCGAGCCATATGTCTTGGCAACATTTTACATAAAAATGTTTTTGGTGGCATAGTTGTTTAACGTTCCCTATTGTAGAAGGAACTTATTCAAACGGACTAAACACGCAACAACAAAAGCGATGCCCATCGATCGTGGCTTTAAAGGAAATTGCTAGTTCCTGTCCAAGGGCACTCTATGATAAATTGTCTTCGTAAAGACTTTCAGTTGAATATTATTGAAGCCTTTTCAGCACTGATATTAACCATCCATAATTATATCATAGAAGTCAAATCAAAATCAAAAAGTCATTTAGGCGCCGATCCCACAGAGAGAGTTTTAGAGTTTTGAGTTGCGAATTCTGCATTCTGTGTTGACTATTGTGCACACAGAAAGCAGTCTTGAGTTCTAGAGTTCTGCAATATTCGCTACTGATCGCACATCATACACTTTTTTTACGTTCAAAGGCCCCACATAGCTTACAGTCAACGCGGAATGCAGAATTCGGAACGCAGAACTAAAAAAAAAAAAAAACAAAAGTTTAGGCACTAGTAAGGCACTTATGAACGTTAAATTGGTACATACAGTTGAATTTACCACCGGTTCGGAATACACTTAAACTGAGAAGACTCCGGCAAGAAACTCTAGAACTCATCTCTGTGGGATCGGCGCCTTATTCAGTTTAGGCCCTGATAAGGCACTTATGAACGTTAATTTGTTACATACAGTTGAATTTAAAAGCGAAAGTAGTGTCTGTTTGTTTCTCATTTCACGCCTGATTCGCTGAACAGATTGCAATGAGTTTTGGTATGTACATAGTCTATGGTATGGAGAGGGATATAGACTACTTTTTAGTCTGGGTACGTGAGTGAAACCACGGGAAACAGCTGATTTATAATATTTTAGAGACGCCTACCCCCCTTGACAAGATGGTTGTCGACATTCTTTATATATACTACTATAAATAATAATAAATAATAAACTATAATAAAGCGGAAGAGTTTTTTTGTTTGTTTGTTTAAACGGGCTAATCTCTGGAACTACCAGTCGGATTCAAAAAATTCTTTCACTAATAGGAAGCTACATTATCCCCGAGTATTATAGGCTACCATATCTCGGGAACGCGAGTGAAACCGCGCGGAACAGCTAGTCGTTAGTAAACAATAAACCTTTGTATGGGTTTGACATTTCAAATCGACATATCACGTGATTTTTAACAATCTCTTATGTCAATCCCATACAAAGGTTGATCGTTTACTAACGATCACTATTATCCACAACCATCTTATCTAGGGGGCTGGTTAATTGGGAGTGTTCTAGCGAACTTTTCGACTCGGTGATATCATTGGCTTTCTACGCACCGCTCGCTGACGATGCGGAGGTCATCCTCTTATCCTGGAACCACCTCATTCATCCATGCTAAGATTCAGTGTGAGGACCATAAGGATGATATTCCCGCAGAGTGTAGAACTAATAAAATTAACATTCAACTTACGAACTGGTGGTAACTTCAGTAGCTTTGACCTTCATAAGTGCTCTACTAGGACCTACATTGAATTTGACTTTTGTTGTTAAGTAATAAATACATATTTCGACATAGCCTTTTTTTTTCAATGGCGTCACACGGCTTGTGTATTTTGCCAATTTCCAGTAATATTATAAGTTCTAGTCACAATAAATCACGTTCACATAGTCCTCAGTCAGTCACCGTCCATAAAAGTCACATTTTACTACAATGGTAGTCATTCTTCACGGACTTTTTGAGACAACTTGAAAAGTCACGATACACATAATTCATTTCATTTCAGTTCACTGGTGCACATAAAATACCACCGATAATATGCAATAAAACTCAAAATACACGAATTTATGAAAATAAAAATGAAAACGCAACGTCACTCTGCAAGATCCCGCCAAAAAGTCCGACATTTTCCTTTATAAAGTTTTCATGAATTAGCGTGAGAATGCTCAACATATTTTTTTTTAAATTTGATTTCTTCTGGCTGTCATTTCGCCCAAACTATTCTATATTTGAAATAAAACTCATCAAATTGGTATGTAATCCCTAAACAGTAAATATTATGTAAAATGAGTTCTATTGCTTATGAAATAAGTGTTATCCGTGGGTCTGTCTGTTCGTGTACAGATATGGTGTTCGGCCGTGAGTGTTTGTGACTAATCGAGGTACTGTGGCCTCAGACTCGGATACTATACAGATGTATGGAGCCTTAATAGTGCCGGGTGCAGAGATTCACGATAGTTTCTTGTGATGAGCTTATCACAGTGGTTTCTGGTATTAGGTGCACAAAGACTTTCATACGGCATCGTGCCTCTACCCAGATGGATAGTCCGCCTTACTAAAGCATGACATTTAATATCACTCCGCTTGAGGGGCTCCTGAGCAAATCGCTCTCAGTTCGTATTGCGCACGGCTGTGATCGCGTCATACTTGATTAAATAAAAAATGTCAACTTGCGTATTAAAATACTGTCACAACACTTATGAAAACCAAGGAAAAACTAAAAAACTATCCTTCCATGTGTAAGTATTGCGATTTCGTCACTTTTAATTACCTAAACTTATTACTTTTAAATACTGTCAATTATGGCTTGTTTATTTCGTGTTCCGATAGAGGCGACTATCCTTCTGGAAGTTTTAAATTCTTTGTAGGTGCATTACTACTTCTAACAAATTTTGGTAATCCAGTAAGTTGATGAGAATTACCCGCGATTTCTAAGCTTCTTTAATGCCCGGTTTCTATAAACAAAAACGAATCGTTTTGCTTACCAATGGTAGGTTTTTTATTGCCAAACTGGGCATATAGATAATTTCGTAAGCTAATATTACCTGTGATAGCTACTTCCATATGGGAGGGTCTGCTATGCAAAGCTTTGAGGTCTTCGCTTCATTATTAGTAAAGAATATAAGAGTCCGTAAATTATAGGAATAGGTGTAAAAAATCACTTTTTAAATTATTCAGTTTTGGAACAGAGTAGTCAATTTGACGTCACAAGTACTGACGAGCGACACAGCGTTATTTTCAGCGGTCAAGCGTGAAACCACGTTAATATAGAAAAAAAAAAGTATTTTTCTTAGGTATGCTTTTAGATATACTATGTCTGTGGGTGTGCTATAATTTTCTATTTACTTTTTCGTTGCTTTTTACGTCATATCTGGAATGTCTTTAGTTTTATTTTCATATCTCATGTTCTTTGTGGCAGGCACCTTCCATTAATACAATAGTAAGTAAAAAAAAATTGTATGGAAACTTGCATTGTTATTCTGTACGCTTTATACTATAATTGGACTGTTTTACAAAAACCTTGAACCGACTTCAAAGTACACTAAGAAGTAATCAAATCCTGATCTGACAATGGGACCAAACGGGAAGCGTACCCTTTCAAATAAAAAAAGAATTTTCCGAATCGGTTAATAAATGACGGAGTTATGAGGTAACAAACATAAAAAAAAAAAAAAAAAAAAAACATACATTCGAATTGAGAACCTCCTCCTTTTTTTGAAGTCGGTTAAAAATAAATTTCCATACCTACTGTAATTAGTGGGTACTATGAAGTACCCACTCTACCATCGTACCGTCTTATTAATAAATAAGGTGTAAGTCAAGTATAGTTAAACCTAGGATTAAAATATATCCGTCACTTTCTAATGTCATATAAACAAAAAGGGATGAGACTATCTTAATACCTGGTTATTCTAAGACTAACTTACGCCTTATTTATTAATAAGGGGGGTAGAGTCTAACTAAAACAGTATAGTAATTTATTTGTGAATGAATTTATCAATGGAGCGATACATTACTCATTTAAATTAGAAACAAAGTATATACACGCAATGAATTAAATATGATCAAATGTATAGAATGGAAATATTTAAGTGTCGTGCGTAATAGTAGTTAATTAACCGGTTAGCTCGAACTTGAGAGCGTGTTTCGCATGAAGAGTATGGAGTTACAATTTATTATAATTTATTTTGTATCCTGTAAGACGTATACGTGAGGCGTCAGGTTTTTATAGGAATTAATTTAGTTATTATTGATATTATAAAGCTTGCGGTGAAAGTAAGTATACTGGGTGGAGATTTCGAGATGACATATTATAATGTATGAAAAGATAAAAAAGGTTTTTTGAGTATTCACTATTGGTCCCATAGTAAAAGTTGTTCAGCATGACTAACCCAACATAGGTTTCGAAAATATGTCATCTCGAAATATCCACCTGTTATTTTTTTTAATAGGCAATATAGATTTGGATATCGATGTTATGGAACTATTGGTTGTCCCCGCGGACTCTCCCGCGTTCCTGTGATATAAAATAAAATAATATGAAAATCCTTTACGGAGCTGAGTGTTAAGAAATATACACACACACAATATTTGATATTTGAAGGAAGGCATTTATTGTATGTAGTACTTAGTTGAAACTTTTTTTTTACACCACAGATTACAGAATAAAAGGCAGATGGAGCGCATGGAACATGAAAGTGAAGCCAAAAAAGCAAATACGAATTCAAAATCAGATACCTGGTATTCGTTTTTCAGTTTTTATTTGCTTTGTTTAACCACAGTGAAGTGTTTTTTGTTCAATAAAGTTTGTTAAACAAAGCAAATACACATTCAAAAGCGAATACCAGGTATGTGTTTTTCAATTTGTATTTGCTTTTTTGGCTTCTCTCCCGTGTTCCGCGCGCTCCAGCTTATTCTGTTATCTGTGTTTATACCAAGATGACAAACAAACAAACTCACAAGCATTTTCTCAAAACCTCACATAAATTTTGATAAAAAATACCAATAATCATTAAAATTAAATAAATATTCACAGCATAGCACGTGGAGTCCGTATTTTATAATGGTGAACCCATTTAAGTATAAATTTAAACCTTAATCCATTACAATACGGACTAATACAACCAAAAACTTATGGGAAGTAACGTTATGCCAAATTCATATTTATGTCTAACAGTATAAGCTTCAAAATCGTTTGCTAATGAGCTATGACAGTTCCATGTCAGCCATATTGAATCCAGGAAGCGTGTGACATTTTGAGAATTTGAAAATAGAATAGATACAGTTATGCCGCGAAAATTGGGTGAAGCGGTGACTACACCAGTTAAAATTCGACGCCATTTTGTCCACTGTCTATTTTTAATTCATTATAAAAGTAGGTCTTAATTAACCGAAAAAAATATTTATTCAAATTAATTAGAGGTAATTGAAATTTCCTCAGTAGAGTAAGCAAAAACACTTAGTTTTTTTATTTTATAAAACAATAGCTGCCCGACGCGACTTCGTTCGCTTGGTGCTACCCTACCCTACCCTACCCTACCGTACCCTATCTAAACCATCCAGGGCGTCACCCAAACGCATACAAAAAATTCAACTGTACGTGTGTTTGTCACTGAACTCCTCCTAAACGGCTGGACCGATTTGAATGATTTTTTTTGTATGCATTTGGGTGACGCCCTGGATGGTTTAGATTCACAAATCAGCCCGGCAGATGGCACTGCAGTCGGTATCTAGGTTATATTATGGACTGCAGCGCTATCTGCCAGGCAATTCAGTGTCATACACACGTGCAGTAGAATTTTATATATAAAGATGTTAAATCAAGAAACCAACAAAAATATGATACAGTGTTCAGCCAATGTTTCTAATTCTAATTCCTCTTTAAACCTACAATGACGCAATGTAAGGACCAGACTTACATTTCAGTTACCTTGGCATACATTTTAATAATATAGTGCCTAAGTATTACTAAGTTATGTCCCTAAGGCTAAATCACTCGTTATAACCTTTTAAGCCAAAGATTATGGTGTGGGCGAATCTTGAAATTGCAACTTAATGATAAAATAATTACGGTACAAAAAGCCTTAGCTTTACCAAACCCTTTCAAAATTAATAGCCCTTAAAAAATTAAGCTATCCATCTGAATTCCATCAAAATATATCTCTAACTTCAAAGGCTCATAAAAACAGGCAAGATACATAAAAAACCCCATGAGATGGCGCCAAAATGTTACGAAAGAGAACCGTAAATAGAAAGCTTATTACAAAGTTATTAAGCATAATTATGGAGAAAATTAATCTTTGGGTGCGCGGGCGCATCTTTGATCTATTTCCCGATGAGGAAGCGGTGGCCCTTCGGGGCACTTCGGGACACTTCGTTCGAGCTCGTGACATGGTACTATTTTTAAATTTTTCGCCGCGAAACGCTTGGACACCTTCCGTTTATAACGGCTTCCGGTACGCTGCATTTCAACTTTTTTTATTCGATGGAATTTTAATTACGACAAGTTTGGAGAGAAAACAAATAAATGCGCAACAAGAATAGAACGTTACAACACTAACCGATGTATGGTTTTGCTAATAACACGCAATGTTAAAAATTGCAGAGGCTTTTGAAAGATATCACTTGCAAATATTTATAATTCTCTAAGATTGCCAACAATGTTATATGTATTAGCTATAGAAAAAACAGTTTCAATGGCATCAACTTCAATATTTATTCTGAGTCTTATAATTTTTAATATAATTAAAAATATCCATACATTAAACTAAATGAAACCGCTGTATTAATAACACCTTAAAATTATTGACCCTAAACTGTATCCGATAAAAAAAAACATGCATCTAATGAATAATTCATGTGTCCATCTGAATCGAGATCATGTGATACTCGATTGATAATCCGATAAAGTTGTGTATCACCATCTCCAGATGCAACATCCACTGTTCTAGCTGCATTAGAACACGGTTAGGTTGGATCAAAACGAGTCTGGTAACCGTGTCGTTGGATGTCACTGATCTGGGTACCTGGTACTGCACTGTGTGTGACATGTTTTCGGCTGTTTTTTTAGGATATCGAAACATTTAATGAATGATTGTAATTGGCCAAAGACCTACTCGGAATTAATTAAGTTATGGTTAAGAGGGAGCTATTAAATATCCAAAATTCAACTAGCATCACACATTAAAGAAGGATTCATGAAAAAGCAATCGAAGGAGACTGAGCTCAAGCAAAGAGTCGAATGAAAAGTAATCTTTCTAATGAATTTATTGGATACGATGATAATGGAGACTACGAAAAAGTGACTTAGCGAAAAGGGCAGTTTGACGAAGAATTTGTTAAATTGACACGTCACTTCAATTATAAAGGCAAACAAACCTTCTAAAATATATTTGTGTCAAATTTGATCATAGACAATATTGTTTACCATGATAAAACGTTATCGTCCGTATTTATTTCTAGTTTTTCAGCTAATTTCACACCGAACGTCATTGTTTTTTGCTTCCACCTTCTAATACCAGTGTAAGTATCTTCAAACTTGATATTATTTGGAGGTCACTTAATTCAATAAACTTTTTCCTAGTTAAATCTTGAGCAAGACCGATGTAGTTTTTTTGATATTTTGTCAATCACATTGTCATTTTTATTTCTTGATGCTTTTCCAAGAAAATCTCTGTCCCTTTCGATAAAATAGTTTTTCTTGATCTAATCATTAATTTGAAATGGATGCGACCCATATTGTTAGCACTAGGGAATGCAAAACCGTGGCAAAATTAAAACCGGTTTTTTTTTCGGTTATGAGAGGACAAAACCGGTTAACCGGTTTTAAAACCGGTTTTTTTTAATGTTCGTTCGTTTTTTTTTCACGTTATTTCTATAGCTCGAATTATAGATAATAACCGTGCCTAATATTTAAAAATCGCAAACTGATGAATTATTGTCAGTTAAAGATAATGAAGTGGGTATAAAAGAAACATCAAAGACATCATCACCATCTGCCTGTCCTGTTCCCTATAATTTGGGATCGGCGCAATATGTACGCTTCTTCTATCCGTTATACCAACATTCACTCGTTTCTTACCAATATCATCTTTCACACAATCAATCCATCTCTTTTTCATAAAATTGATGGAAATAATTGTTTATTTAACTCTGTAGATCAGATACTCGTTTATATAGTCTACACGGTTCGTTGCTTTTGATTTTATTTTAAATGAATGAAATCATAAAAACTTATTATCATTTTTGCTTGATTTTTAATTGCTATGAGATATTATGACTTTATGTTAAAAAATAGATCAGTATTAAAGAAGTAATTATTTAAACATTTATTAAATTATGTTTCGTAAGTTATAATATTAATTTCACACGTAATATACATGGCATATTGTAGCGGCACAGCAACTTGCGTGTAAACTAACGTGGTTATTATTATACGAATGTTTTCCTTAGATAAAAAAAACATTACCCAGTTTTTGCTATCGTGCAGACGGGTAAAAAATAATACCAATCAGTCAGCTTGCCGTCAGCGTCTGGAAGATACATAAGAGCCTTCGTTGACAGTAGTTTCTCCGATAGCATAACATTATGTTGTGTGTTGTCCTGAATAAATCCTTTTTCTTTCTTTCTTATTAATGCTGGCGTCCCGCAAGGCTCTGAATTATCCCCAACACTGTTCCTCCAGCATATTAATGATATACTCTCTATTGCCAGCATTCATTGCTATGCAGAAGAAATTACGGGGGACGCTCATTATACGAACCGTGCAAATATCTCTCGTTCTATATAAGAGAAAAGGCGCGAAGGACTTGTCCTAAATCGAGAGCACACAAACTAGTGACTCCGATTGGGGTCGACTAAACCTAGTCTATTTCAACCCCACTAAATCACACGCAAGCCTGCGCATTCACCGTTGAGAAAAGTCCATTTGCTGTGCCTCCTCATTTTAGAACATGTCCCTTAACATCACGAAAAGCATTGGGATCCTTCAGATTTATATTTGTAGCGACGTTCTGTTCCAAAGTCATCTACAAGGTATCCAAAAACTCGGTGTGATTAATAGAGCGAAGCAGTACTTCTTATCGAGACAAAGACTGCAACTATATAAGTCGTAAGTCTGGCCCAAATGGAGTAATGCTAATGATGTTTTCTGTGGGCACCTGGATACCAGCTTGGGTATTTAGACTCAGTTCAGCGACATGCCGTTAGAATTGTCCATGATCCCGAGCTCACAAGTGTTTTAAAGCCCCTTAGTCTGAGGAGAGACTGCCTTCTTATGTGTGTTCAACCGCTTTTCCAACAGACAGTGTTCTGAAGAATTGATTGATCTGATGCCCAGTTACCTTGTTCCATCGTAGTCACCGATGGGGAGTCCATCCTTACACATTGGAACCAAAATGTTCTCGTACTGTGCGGTTTCAAAGAAGCTTCCTATCGTGGATGCTTAGGCTGTGGAATGAGCTCCCCGCTTCAAAAAGGTTGAGGGTTGATAACGTGCGAGTGATAACCGTTATGTTGCAAGCGTCCATAGGCTAGGGTAACTGGTTATCATCAAGCGGGCCGTACGCTTGTTTGCTGCCTAAGTATTGTAAAAAAAAGTTGTGCATATTTTATATCTATCATAAAAACAATCATTATTTTAAGTTATTTTCTTACCAGCTCAACAAACTACACATCAACACACTTCAGTTCATCACAAAAATACTCACTGCATTGCACTCAGTTTACAAAACGGCGGCAAATCGTCCTTTTTTAGTTTTTCCAAACATAGAAAGAAAAACCGAAAAAAATCGAAAAACCGGTTTTGGTGTTATGTAAAACCGGTTTTTTTGTTGGTCAAAACCGTACCGAATAACCGGTTTTTCGATTTTCGGTGAAACCGGTTTGCATTCCCTAGTTAGCACCCTGCACACAGTTGTCCTATTTTTCAAAAATGTCGGAGTCATTTTGGAAATATTATATGTCTAAAATAAACTTTTTGAATCATGCCAATGAGAACTGTAATCTTTGAATTATTTCCCAACCGTTTAATACATAATTTAAATGTTGGCTCGTTAAAAACACAGAAAGTGTTTATCTGTATTAAAAATCAATCTTACAACACACGTCATCGATGAGAAATAGATTAAAATAATCATGATAAAGTAAGAACACTTAAACAGGTGATCAACTAAGTGTTTACTGCTTAAAAGTAGGTCGTCAAGGTAAACTATTTACTTGCCAAAAAGCCTAATTTATGCATGCCTTGAAACCGCATTATCAACGAAACTAATTCGCGCCGGATTTAAACCGTTAAATTCAAAACATCACTCGCACATTTTACTTCCGCAATGGTGTAATTCAACAACAACAAAAAAACTGACATACTTAAATCAGTAGACTCATCAGGGTTCCATTCAATATTCGAACTTGATTTAGTTTTTCTTTTTAATTGTTTTCGATGCACAGACACACGCGTAACGTTCGCGATCGTTCGGAAACGCGACGTGCGACCATCGTCAGCGTCAACAACGCACTGGCTTTGCGTCCTTCGACTTTCACTGCAAATGATAATGCTATAACGCGACTCGTTATAATCATGACTCCAGTCGTGTTTTTCGTCCTGACTGTGTGCTTCATTGAGTTTGGTCGTGTTGTAGCATGGAAACGTCAAAATTGCCTCTGGTCCTTTTGTGATGCAGGGTGCGGTAAGCTTGCATAATTTGTCGTGTTTACTTGCTTTTGTTTAGCTTAGAATTTTCCTAGCGTAATACTTTGTAAGCGAGATCCTTATCAGTGTTTACCTTGTCCTGTTAGGCTTTGCTATTATCATTAAAATACGTCGAGTCGAATGATTGGTAACTAGCATCGAACAAGGGATTTTTCCTCGATAGTAGCTATCAAAGCATGAGTACGCTTTAAGTGGTTTAATTCAATAAGATTTAATGAAGAGACCATAATAAACAGTAAAGACCGTATCAAATTGTCTACTTCTTGAGTCCAGACATAATAAACTCTACTTTAAATTAAAAAAAATAAATAATATTTATTTCAAGCTCAATGACTCATATTTTGTTAGTTATAAAAGACTTAAAGACTATGTTAGTACAATTACAATTACATATTTTAAACATTCGTTTTCGATTGACTGATTGATTGAATCACTGCTTCAGGGATACCGCTCCAGCTGAAACCCTGCAGCAGTGATTCACAAAAGAGCAGTCTAGCCTGCTAGCAATCATGCTCAGGATGCTGTTGGCGCTGGCCCGCACCCTGCGCACCAGAGATGCGCATTTCTTACGCATTATAGCATAAAAGCAATCAACGCGGGCTTCAGCAAACATCCCTGACGCGCTACAGAAACGAGGCAGCCCCATCAGCACCCTGAAAGCATTATTATACTGTACGCGAAGAGCACTGTAAGATTTTTGCGTAAAATGAGCCCACAAGCTGCTTGTATAAAAAGAAGTGCAGTATGCTCTAAATAATGTCTTTTTGACATCCCTCGAGGCACGTGCAAACCTGCGGGCAATCATATTCGCTCTTACTGACAGCGCCCTTCGCTCCCTTTCTATGTCTTCATCATCCCTGAGGTCTGGATTCAATAGGTGTCCAAGGTACTTAAATCGGTGCACCCTATCTAAAGGCACACCACTCAGCTTAACTGGCGGCACTATTTCTGGATATTTCTTTCCAGCCCCAAAAACCATGAGAACACTCTTTTTAATATTATACACTAAACCATGAGTACCTGCATAGTCCTCACAAATAGCCAGAAGTTTCCTTAGGCCACAAACCGACGCACTGAGCAGCACCATGTCATCTGCGTAGCTAATATTGTTGACACATACGCCATCAACATAGCAACCGACTCGGACGCCGCTCAGTGCACCGATCAGCTGATCCATATACTTTGTAATGTCATTCATTCATCTTGGTAATTTTTTTCTAAATTAGCTTTTGATGAACGAAATCTTAGTGGAAAGAAACTGGTACATTTTATTATGAAAGGAAACATAAATGATGTGTCACTTATGTTCATGGTTATTTTATGGGCATTGGAGATATTTTAAGATAAGGGTGATAATAATGAAGCTGATAGTAAAGTTGATAATGATGATAATTTCGAAGCAGTTAATGTGTTAGTTTTGATAACCAAAATATAATTTAACCCAATGAATTAATAGCCAGTATTTACGACATAAAATAAGAAGTATATAATTCAGAAACAAATAATTATACAGCACATACACATTACAATATCGATAAATATTAAATGGTAGCTATTTATCAATGAATAAATTATTTTAAAAGGCTAAGCTTGCTATCTACTGTACAATGCAGAACCGACCTTGCATCTGACATGGAAGGTCTCATCTGAAATTTACATAGGTGTGCATAATTAACATGTAGCTTTATGAAAATTGAAGCTATTGAGTCTAAAATTGATTTGTAGAATTTTTACAAATCCTATTCTTTACCTTATTAAATCACAGAATTGTTTTATTTATTTGAAGTAATTTCTAAGGAATGGGATACTGCATCACGTTTTCCCAGTGTGAATCGGTGGAGGTAGGCTGGTGGTCAACCTACTGTTGGAGTTTTCTAGACATCTGGTATGCCTCCGGATTTCTTCAAGAAAGAACTGGCTGAACGACTATCAAATTTAAGTGATAGCCTGGCTACTAGCAAAAAAAAACTCATTTACGTAAAATGTGATGTGGTCAAAATCTCTCTGATACTCTGTCGTGAATTTTTACTTTTCTTGTAAAACAAAGTAAATTAGTTATTCAGAATTTTTCCACACTTAACCAATCTGACTGCAGATTGGTACGGAAGTGAAATATTAAAAATATACAGAAAAAATATTAAGTTCAAGGCGAGTACCTACATAGCGGGCGCTTACGAAAACTCTTGTTTTTCCCAAAAACGGCATAATGTCACGAACAGGACTTGGCAACAAGGGTATTTACATCTCAAGATTTTTGAAGAACAATCGTCGTATCGTAAAGGTGTAGTTGATGATACTAAATAAAATCATAATTTTAAAATGAAAATACATGGAACAACTGTTGTCTTTATTTTGAAACATAAAACAGAAAAAGAACGTGTGCGAACCACCTTCAGTCACACCATTACTGGTTATTATTATTATGATCAATCACACCTGTACCCAGACAGAAAAGGACCATGTTTATAGATAATATGCAAAAAATATACATAACATAAAAGCTGTCAGTAGTTATACCAACAAAAATATTCGAATGCTAGATTACAGTGATATAGAAAAAGAAATAATTTTATTAGAACAATTGACTACTGACGTAACATATAATAAGGATAAACACATCGAAAATAATAATAATAATATGCAGTAAAGGAACTCAAGCTAAGCTTTATGCGATAGACAAACTCGGATTACAGGCTTTCAGCTTAGACCCGTTTATGATAAAAGCATTCTTATTTCAACTACTGTATTAACTGTGTTCTATTCATTGTTAGTCGACTAACACGGATACTACACATAGTCTTCAAAAGATATTGTTACAACAACAACATTAACCATGATTCAACGCAGCAAAGACAAATTCTTAATGGGGCTTTCTTTTAGAATTGTTTATCGAGGGACACCCCATAATTGAAACGGCAAGTATCGCCAGCACATATAAAACACCCCACGACAATGTAAGATGGAGGGTGAACGCGCCGAAGTGTAAAAATAAAGTTAAGGACGGCATTTCATTAATTGACCATAACGATTTGACATTTATTGTCATTCATTACTTTTGTGATCTCCGTAATTGTGTATTTTTGGATGCTGACAAGAGTATGGACAATATTCCGTTTATGATGCTTATTGTCTTTTAAACGAAAACAAAGTAATAGTGAGTCAGATATTTTGTAAAAATGTAATTATCTCTCTAAAAACCTTTACATGGAAATAAATAAAAACACTTCACACTTACAAGCTAGTTTTATCTTTGATATAATTATTATTCTAGTATTTAATATAATTTGTTTAATTTCGAAGACTGTACATAAATTAAAACTGTCTAAACACTAACCCCCTTATTCATAATAAAGTTATCAAACGTTGATTAGCTAAAGTTCCGAAGTCTTTATCTGACAGGTGACATTTGGTGATCGAAAGAGTGAGACGGGGCACACTATTACACTGAGTTAGTTAAAAAGCGATTATGAATAAGGGGGTTAATATATAAAAAATACTTATCATCAATCAGATTAACTACAGTCACAAATAAAGTATTTTTTTATTAGTTATAAGAATAAGTCTGTCCAGGTCTTATTTTTATAATCTCAGGTTTATTAGGATCACCATTACCTCTAACAACATAAATTGTCTTAATGCCTTCATCTTCATCTTTATTCTCTTTCTTTACATAAAAATTATGTTTGTAATCGAAAATATAATCATTAGTACTTACAGGTGTAGTAGTATAGTAGTTTAATGTATTTGCGTACGAACGATTACGGTCACCTGGGAAAAAAATACTTTTACCTTTTCTATAAGAATCGTTTTTGACTACATCGAAATTAGCACCTCCATAATTATCATCAGGGAATTTTAAGCCTCTACTACCTCTAGTATTTTCATTAGGTATATTTTCAATTTCTCTAATGTTGTCTTTATGTTTATTTTGAAACGAACCAACATCATCTGGAAAGAGCCATTTAGAATTATGACCAGCATCATCGAAATCATCATCAATAAGATTACCGTTAGGCTTATTTTGTATACGTTTTTCTATCTTACTATCTTCACTATTTTTAAATCTAACGTTGTTAGTGAAACCATATTGATATGGGTAATCTGACCCATAATTCTGCTGGTTACCATATAAATTAGGGTTTTGTAAGCCATAACCATTCGGCACCTGATTTTGACCAATGTTTGGTTGGTAGAGACCATAATTTTGATCAACGCTTAATTGATTATAAAATTGTTCTAGATTCTGTGTCTGTTGTTGAGGAGCGTTGAAGAATCTGAAGAAGCCTCCGTTATGGTTGTTGAGGTAATTGACAAGCTGCTCAGGATCTGTCGGACATTGAGGGTAGGCGTAGCGGCAAGTGCCAGGGTTGGCCTTCGAGGTCATGCCGAGGAAGACTGCGCGACCGAAGACGAAGAGCGGTGAACTGCTGATGCCATTGTATGCAGACAGGAGCCTGAAATGTTTTGTAATTATGACATGGTAGAACTTTATTTCAATAAGATATGTGTTTATTAAAACGGAACAGCGATTGAACCATTGGATTTGGATCGACTATAAATTATAAATGGAGGATTGGCTTAAATGTTTACATTACATAATATGTTTTTGCTAGGAACAAACTTTCTTCACTAACTTCTTTTTAAAAGGTTATAAAAGCGAAATTCACCAATCAACTCCATAAACTAGATACATTGCTATTTATCTTCAATAAAATAGGCGTACATACGTCAGTAAAGGTTGAAGACCTGCAGCAGACTGCAGGAACCCTGAACCCAGGGATCCACCACCAGCAGCTTCACATAGCAACCGTGGTACGCACTGGTAGTCGTCGTAGAGCGCAATAGATGTCAACGCTTCAGTGATGGTTGATAGAGCTGACGATGCAAGACTCGGCCTCTGATGAGGTGGTCCTTTGAAATAGAAATGAAAAAACTAAGTTACAAAGTAACCGCATGATTTTTATATTTGTTTTTACTATTAAAGGGAAATGAGTTCTTCTGGCTATGAAAAACAAGTTCAGAATAAACAAGAATTTGAATTCGATGTTAAATAAGCAAACGCCATGCAGATTTGGTTTTTAACTATTAAGAAAGATACTGCTACTTTAAAATACGTAGGTCGGTATATACAAAAAAAGGCAGAGCATGACTAATCATGCTTTTTTTATCTGACTTTTCCTTGTATATTTTAAATAACTTACTATAATATCCTGGCTTAACATAAGGATTCTGTCCTATCCCTTGATGACCTCCAAGGGGCCCAGGGAGGCCAGGAACTCCTGGATATTGTGGCCCAGGATAACCAGGTAATCCTTGATACCTTTGTTTTCTCCTACGCCTTCTTCTTTTCCTCTTTTTATTCCCAGGGTCTTCATTCTGGTCTTCAACTTGATTATCATCTTGAAACTTAACGGGTGTGGAATTAGCATTATCAATTCCAGAATTCTGATCATAAGATCCAAAATTTTGAATATCAGATTCTAAATTTTGATTATTTAATCCGTAGTTATCATTGTCTTCAAATTTCCACCGATTAGTTTGGTCTCCATCAAAGGTAAGTCCATATTGACCATGATCATTGGTATCAAATGGTGGAGCAACCTGATCTTCGAATTTGATGAGACCATAGCCAACTTGTCGTGCTTGAAGATTTGGACTGAAAATTTTCCTGTAAAAGTCGAAATATAAAAATCTACTATAAAGAAATTTGGAGTATAACCTCAATCATCATTCCCTTCGTTGTTATAATAGCTAGTACGTCGTAGGAGGTCTCTGCAGTGGATACGTAGGAGCTGCGTGATGATGATGACGAAAGAAAAAAAAGCATGGTAAACTTGGCGGTAAATTTATTTATTTATTTATTTATTTATTTATTTATTTATTTAAAGACACAGTAACAAGATACAAACCAGATCTTACAATTTCAAACATTATTTAAAAATACAGTTATAAATTTGTATCCCTATTATAACTGTGTACAACATTTGCAAGATAATAATTTACATAGATAATAAAGATTTTATTAAAAAATATATACGTGCATGCTAAATACAAATTAAATTACACAATAAATATAACATGTTAACTAACAATTTTACTGAATAAACAAAACAATCCATAGGTATATCGAAGTTATATTATATCGTAAAAACTCTTAATTATAGTTAAATAATTATTAAAGTTTTGGTAGAAAATATCCAAACTTTTACTATTCTCGTTGAAAAACCTACACATGCGAAACAGAGGGTTATGAAAAGATACATTATTTGAGGTTTTTGGTAAGTAAAACAATTGTTGCGTACGTTTACTACCAATTTTTAAGGAAACACAGCTTAACATAGAAGGAATGTCAATTTGGGAGTTCATAATTTTATAAAGCATTGTTAGGTCACAAACTATACGCCTCGATTGGAGAGTACTTATTTTAAAATGACCTAGCCTGTTCTCATATGTGGGTAACTTTCTCCTAAGACCCATTTTAGAGCTTAAGTGTCGAATGAATCGCTTTTGAATGGATTCAATTCTGTATATATGGTTGTTATAATATGGTGACCAAATTACAGAACAGTAATCAAGAATGCTCCTAACTAAGGTGGTGTACAAAATCATAATACTCTGATGTTTTTTAAATGGAGTTGTTGTTCTAATTATAAATCCCATGGCCCGATTAGACTTTGTTACTAAATACTGATAGTGTTGTCGAAACGTAAGTTTTGAGTCTATCCAAATCCCTAAATCTTTTGCTGCATCAGTTTGCTGTAAACTTAATGTATTAATGTGATAAGGATACCCAATACGTGCCCTGTTTCTCGTGAAGGAAATAAAGAAACATTTACTTTCATTAAGAGTCATATTATTGTCAATGCACCATTTACTTACTAGATTAATATCTTTTTGTAGTTCCAGACAGTCTTCAATTGATCTAATACGACGGTAAATTTTTAAATCATCAGCGTATGCCAAACATTCGCTTGATATTGATTGAATAAGGTCATCTATAAACATCAAAAAGAGCAGTGGACCCAAATTTGAGCCCTGAGGTACCCCGGATACAGACTCGAATGGAATAGATTCATGTCCATAGACAGTTACGAGCTGGTTTCTATTCGATAAATATGATTGAAGCCAGCGTATAAGTGAACCATGTATGCCCAAATGATAAGCTTTCTGACACAGGACAAAGTGATCGACTCGGTCAAACGCCTTTGCAAAATCCGTGTATATCGAGTCTACTTGGATTTTATCATTGAATGCCATGCATATATAATTTGTGTATGTGAGTAAATTTGATGCTGTGGAGCGGTTTTTTACAAAACCGTGTTGTTTGGTACTAATGACATGTTTCAGATGGGAGTAGATGTGGACATACACGAGACTCTCAAAGATCTTCGCAAAACAGCTAAGAATACTGATAGGTCTGTAATTCGAAATATCCTTTTTGTTGCCAGATTTATAAATAGGAACTATTTTAGCTATCTTCCAAAGATCCGGAAAACAGCCAGATGACAGCGACTTATTGTACAGAATCCCCAACGGCCTCACTAAAGCTGGAGCACACCTACGAATAAAAAAAGGAGGAATACTGTCTGGGCCAGCTCCCTTATTGGGGTCAAGACTTTTAAGAGCTGCGTTTATATCTGTATCAGAAATTTCAATTTTGGATATGCTGTGATTTGGTGGGGAAAATTGTGGAACGTAATGTTTGGAACAATTATGGTTAAATACTGAAGAAAAGTATTTTGCAAATAAATTGGCGATATCTATTCCACTGCTGGCATTTTCATTTTGATAATACATTTGACTTGGTAGATCGTTGGTATTTTTTTTAGACTTAGTATATTTCCAAAAAGTCTTAATATTAGACTTAAGACTTTCCTCAATTTGAGATATATATAACTTAAAACACATCTCAGTTGCTATCTTGGCTCTATGTCTCAGGAGAGAAAAAGTATCGAAGTCACGCGGATTTCCAAACTTTTTGTACTTATTATGGTATTTGTCTTTTTCTTTAAGAATTTTTATCAAAGATTTTGTAAACCATGACGGGTATTTAGTACTCTTAGGTTTTATTTTAGGAGTATGCTCTTCTATAGCTTCCCAAAGTTTATTGTAAAACACTTGGAGGAAATCGTTACAATTGAGATGGATATAATGATTCCACTCTATCCGAGAGATATCAGCTACGCATGCCTCAATGTTTGTTTTATGGAACTGTAGCCTATATGGGTTATTCTCCTTTAACAAGCGCGGTTTGATGCATTTAACAATGATTTCTAGTGGGCCTATGTAGCCCTATAGACGTTTACAACACCTGAGGATGATAATTCACGTGTTACAGTAGTATCCAACTGATATGGCGCGTCGTGAATCTTCGTTCGCACAGAAAAGAAAGTATGGCCCCGAAGATTAACGAAAGAATGCTTAAAACTTACAATCAACCTTAGATCACTAGTATAAGGTTTATAATACAGTGCAGCTGTTAGTTCCGTCTCACTCCTCTCTCTTGAACACGTCTTTCAAACTCATCTTATCCAAGAAGAATCATTATTATTATCTAAATGGATCAATACTTACGCCAATAGTTCACCAGGATCGTAAGCTATACCCGTTGTATTCTTATTTGTTTCTTCATCAGCGAATACAGTTGATATTATGACAATAATCAGAATTAAGTTATTCATTTCTTTATCTGAAACAAAGAGATGGGAACTAATATTATAATTTTAGTAGCATTTGCCCCGCATGTTTCCAAGTTTTTCAAAAGAAATTTTCGTTTTCCAAGAGTTTTAAAAAAGGCCAATTATAACTAAGGCCTTAATATGGTGGTTTTTATGAGAAACTTACAGCTAATATAATAATAATAAGATATATAGTTACATAAGCCATTTCATTTCTTCATATAGCATGATTAATTTAGAACTTGCTAGTAAGGATGCAAAGTACAAAAAACAAACCTAAAATCTCAAAACACAATAACCATGTACTTAATTCATCACGAAAGAAACACAGTTATTTAGGGAGAAAAATCACACTTTAAAATGAAATCTTAATATTATTATTACTTAAAAGTATCGTGAAATACATTAATGTCTATATACCCATGTAAGCTATTGTAGAATTTGCACCCTGACGATTCATTTAATTTAAAATTAAGGTCAAAAGGGCACTAATACTTTAAACTTGTTAATTTCAGTTTGTTCCGATTCCCTCCAGTGTCGTTAATTGAAACAGTTTTGGGTACTTAGTTTTGATACTTGTCAACTGATTCTCACCGCATGACCTTAATTAAAAAGCTTTCAGCTTATACAATCAAAACACAAAAGGGAGTATTCTTAGTAGCGTTTTTTCCCGACAATTTTCCGTTTGCCCGATCTAAAATCAGTTTTATTTAAAGCCTGTAACAGCTAGGAAAGCTTAGAGGTACCAAATAAGGCTTTTGGTATCAAAGAAAGATTAAAACTAAACTTTTCCTGCAATGTTTTCGCGATTCTATCTCGTTATTGTAAATTTGCTATAATATAAAAGACAGGCGTTGGATTTTACTTATTACCTTTCTGATTTCCCTTGGCAAGTACTCAAGCTTTGTGATTAGGTATTTGAATCAATTAAGCGTGACAAAACACATGAATAAATAAAAAGTATAATTGGTTTAGGCTACTGACGCATTATTTTGATACAAAAAAATACTGTAGCTAACTCTAGGCTCTACCTACCTCATATAGGTCATGTAATTACTAAATCAGTTTAAATATGCAAGTCCCCAGTTATTTCAATGTTATGGTTAAAACAAAACCTGTGGCGCGGTAGGATAATGATCTATTTTTCTAAAACAATATTTTATACTTACAACCACAGATCGATCTCTATTCTTACAATGAATCCAGAAATCCTAGGTATCAACCATTATTATAAGATTATCCAAGGAACAAAAAAAAACTACTTACTTCTATAAATTCTTCCGCAAAAATCGTCTTCACACACAAAACACTTGCAACAAAGTGAATAAAAGTGAAAATTTCCACTCAATCGCTACGCTGATGGAAAGTTGATGATATCATACAACTTATAAGGATTGTGATGGCGAGGATTTGCTGTTTACGGCATATCCTGTTACATGAAAGTTTTATTAGATAATAGTCTATGCCTACGGCTTCACATAGCTATTTTTGTCTTTGACTTGTGACACTAAAACAGTCACTGCGCAGCTCCCTTTAGTCAGCGCAATGATGCAGTCCAAAAAATTCTTCAAAAAAACCGATGTGGTAGCTGTGATAATTGTATCAAAATCAGTGTAGTGATTCTCGAGTTATAAGTACCCAAATGTATAGACAAACAGAGAGACGTGCTCCATAATAATTGTATTAAATAAGTTATCTGTTAAAAAAAAATTGTATACAAGCTTTTTTTGAGTGACTTTACTTTTGTTGACTGTACTTGCATTGTCATCCAATATACTAATGTATACCAAATATCAAGTCAATCCGACCACTGGAACTGGGTGAAATTCGACCTGCAAGATTCCACCCGAACAAACTTACATACAATTAAATAAAAGCTTGTAAAAACATAACGTTACGAGTGATGTCTCATTGCAAGCGGTATAAGCGTCTATAGGCTATAGGTGGGCCGTACCTATTCTTGTATTCCAACTTACTTAATAGTTACAAAAGACAGCTTCCTACGTATCTATATGATATTGAAACTCCTTATGACAATAAAACTAACTATTAGATACTAAGCACGTTCTTATAGGTACTAGGTACATTCTTAGACCCTAAATCTGCTGGACTCGACCGATTTATTGTCATAGTCTAACCCCCTTATTCATAATAAAGTTATCAAAAGTCTTTATCTGACAGGTGACATTTGGTGATCGAAAGAGTGAGACGGGGCACACTATTACACTGATTTAGTTAAAAAGCTATTATGAATAAGGGGGTAAGTATCTATGTACCAAAATATGCTTACCAAAATGATTTTGCCTTGCTTCTTGGGTTAACTCGCTTTACTCGAGCGTACATTAACAAACCCAAAATTCGTTATGAAAATTAACAGCAGGTTTATCTTGCTTTTCTTAGATTTTTCTTTTTAGGGAAAAAAATCTGTTGAGAAAGAATCGATTGAGCTTTCCTGTTTTTTTTTTTATGAATCGTAATTTTCTGGTTAACTGTTATTTTTATTAAAAACCTATGCGGTGTTTTCAAGTAGTCCTCCATAAGGTCTATTTTCAATTTATGTCTTTGTTTATTTAAAGGTTTTTAGGGTTTAATCGTATATACGATTATGTCACCCTATAAAATAACAAAATCAATAAGTACATATAACTATAATCAGTTTAAGTAGTATTGGGATCAGATCTAGAGCTTGGAAATATCCACAATTTTGTAAAGTATTCTGGCTTTATCCGAAAACGGTAAAGTCAGAATACTATTACATCCTCCAGTTTGCATTAGTGTAGGACCTCTACAGCGTAGATGGCGACCACCGTGGGGTTTTAGCCGGTATAAGTCCAGCATAACCTGGCCGCTTCCCCCGGGGCGGTCGGGTATCCTATGAGGATTACACAACGAAAAAAAAAAAAAAAGGACCAAGATCAACTCTCAAAGCCTCGCCCCGAACATACATAACAAACAATTTGGAGACGCCTCCTTTCCCATTTAAAAACCAAACTTATTGGATGGAATATGTCCCGAACGAAGCCTAAGTGCAGTGACAATATCCTGTCTGTTCAACAGTTTATTATCGATCCACGGAGTAAATCATAAGTATAATGAATTATTTATAGCTCAAAACGCTAAAATTAATTTCACAATCTCGTCATAGACAAATAGATTTAGAACAATGCTTCACTTTACATTGACCTTGTAGACCGGTACAGTTTCGTCACCGGACCTGCATTACCGGTTTATATCGATAACCGATTAACTACCATCGTTGGGCAACACTATTGATGGTTTGACAGCCCGCGTGGTTCAATTAGACGTTCGGAGGGTAAGTGGTGTGACCAGTTTATTATATTTATTATTCGTATTTTTTTTAAAGCCATGTGCAAGTCTATGTCAGAATGGATCACCGAGGGATTCAGACTTTCTATGGATGTCTATTTCCTGGTTTGGGCCTTAACTGTTGTAAAAACCGGACCGCATAACTAAGTTTGTTTTTAAACGAATTTTGATGGTTTTGAAGAAAAACTGTGCTAGTTAGAAACTTCATTATATTTTTCATGTAATATTTACATCAATGTTTATAAACTGTAATTATTTCAGATTTTTCTGTGTGATTTTTCTGTTATCTCCGGGGAGAATGTATTTTTTTGTAATTTTTCACCATAAGTTAAAAGGCAACATAAAAAACATGTTTTGGAATGTACAAAATGAAGTCCTTTATTTATTATTTAGCCCTACTTTGAAATGTCGGTCCCCCATTTTAGCACCTTTTGCAAAGAAAATAAAAAAAATCTTTTAAAATTTTCATTTGCAATAAGGTTGGGTAAGCAATATTAAAAACTATTCCAAATTAGTGCCACACACACAAATACCACTGTGACAGACGAACAGATGGACGGAGTGGCTTCTTTTTTTTACCTTTTTTTGAAGTCTACGTATGAGACTGTTTTTATATTTAATCTAATATCGCATTTATTTTGGAGAACCTCAACACTTGCTCATTCGCTAACTCCCCTACCTATGTGAAACAGAACGCTTGTAGCACCCCGCATTTATTTGGAAATGGACTATGTTATTGCTATTGATATACATAAAGGCTCTCAACCGGATAAGTTTTAGTTAACTACAGCCCCAAATTGGGTACGTACCTCGACTCAGGGCGTTACGGGTGACTTTAGCAAGTGAAGAATAATCTCCGACTGTCGGATTGTTAATGATAGTCGGTCGCTAGAACGGGACGAAACTGGATTGAAGAATACGGCAATATGTCTTTTTTGACCAAGGCTTTACAATATACTCTGAGTCACTTGTATTCAGCTTTCCCCATCGGTTATAAATCTATCATCAGAGTCCTCAAACTGCACGATTTTGGTCCCTCAAGCCGGATGTAAACCTGTCCGTAAAAACAATTGAATGCACTGCAATTTTATAAACAAAATAAATATTACATCGTTCTTATTTCAATAACATAGAATTCAAAATACAAAACCTTTCTAGAGCTACCGACCATATGACCAAATTACAGTGACCATTATTTTTGCATTTGAAAACCTGAATGAGGTTTAATTTGAGCTTTATTTTAATGATGTTAAAGATGAATTCAAGGTAGTTTTGGTTGTAGGTGTTTTTAATTTTGGTTACAAATGCGTGACCATTGAGTGCTAAAAAGATCATGATTGAGAGATTTTCAATTGAGTTGTTGAAAGATTAACACGTGGTGTGATTGTGCAATGGTATTTATTTATACTTTTAGTTTAACTGTGACCTTAACCCGTCAGTGACAACGGGGTCAAATAAAGGGTGTTTTGTAAAGAGCCTGCAGAGTGAATCATTGATTAAAATAGGCCAAGTGCAACGCAGGCTCACGCACTATGTTTCGTACCCTGCTGGTTAACCCATGGTTTACTTATAGAAAACGCAATACGCTGATAGAATCTGAAATTTTTGACGTTTGTGCAAAGGTTCGGTCGGAAAGAACTGTAGTACCAGCGAGCTGTCACACGAAGTACAGTAGTACCCAACTGATATGGCGCGTCGTGAATCTTCGTTCGCACAGAAAAGAAAGTATGGCCCCGAAGATTAACGAAAGAATGCTTAAAACTTACAATCAACCTATGATCACTACTATAAAGTTCATAATACACTGCAGCTGTTAGTTACGTCTCACTCGCAAGTCACGCGCCTCCGCACGGCGCGCGCTAACATGGCGGCAGCTGCCGACCAATAGCGTTTCCCGCGCTTTGAAAATGTATCTTCTGCGCAGGTAAATCGGTAAGCCATATTAGTTGGGTACTACTGTAATGACATCTCTCTCGCTGGGTATAGAACCCGTTCTGCCTAATATATCCGTACAGGAAGGGTACTCTTGTTTTTTAAATCTTTAATTGTGTAGAGGCTAAGTTTGGGGCTGTAAGTAAGTAGAGGAAATCATAACAAGTCGCTCAAGAGTAGAGTACCTATATTACTACATGCTGAGTGAGTACTGATCCGCGTGAGGTGGGCGTTACCGAGAAATGCATTGAGAGCCAAGTTCCCTTTTAAGCTCCGAGTGCTTCGACCTTCACATCATCACTATCCACGGTGAGATTAAGAAATAAAGACGTTTAAGAAGTACCTCCACCTTACAGAAGATTGCAGCCAAATTACATTAATATAATACGGTGTTGTTGTTCTTAGTGAATAAGGTCGCCAGAGCTCCTTGAGGAGGCGTTCTACTGGCCTGGGAGCCAACCACAAGCTCTTAAAATAACCTTATTTGACTTTTGTCTTTCTTTGACATCCGACAAAACGGAACAAAAGACAAATAAGGTTATTTTAACCTTATTTTAAGAGCTTGTGGTTGGCTCTCTGGTCCCTTTTCAGGATGTGTGTAGAGAGAGTTGAGAACGCGTGAGGGAGTGGACGCTCCCTAAAAAGGAAGCTAAGTCAATAATGCTAATGGAATTCATTTTTTCGAATACATTTTAAAGATTCGGAATTTATGAATTGCATAAGACCTGCCGATAATTCGATTATATAATTCCTTTTGCAATATTGCTTTAGATTCCTTTTTAGCCCCCCTGGTGTAGCAAGCATCGATAGGCTGTTTGATATTTCAACCCAAAAAAATTCATTGAGTGACCAAATAATATAATACAACTTCTTCTGTCCAATTCCGCACGATGGGGATTCCAAGATACAGGCTTGCCCTAATTTGGAGTCCACTGATATTTCAGCGTTGAGTTATTGTGTTATTCTGCTATATGTATTTTGTAAAATCATACTATATTGTGTGTTTTTAAATAAATGATTATTATTATATTATTAAATGGACCGTCTTCTATTTTTTTGCATAAAAAAGCTAACTATTGCATCAAAGACATTAAGTTATTCGGATGGCACTTATGAAGGTCGAAGATACTGAAGTTACCACCGGCTTGAGAAGAACTGGCAAGAACTCTGCAATTTTTTCAGTTCTAAGATTATACTTGCATATTCTATAATTTTACTACGTACCTATTAAATAAATACCTGCATAAATATTGTTTGTAATTAACTTGTTTACTGAACTAGTATGTAGATATAGTGAGTACCTAAATGGTATTTTAAATAACGGCAAAGAGTGACATGTGTTCAATGAAGGAGGTTCTGTAAAATCTGTCTTCTCCCTCTTTCATTTGAATCACTTGAATAGCAGTATTACATTCATTTTGATCATGAGAAAAACGCTCATTGACTTTGCTGCACTGCAATAGTAGTAGAATTGAATACCATTAATTGGGGACAGTTCTTCTAGTAAAAAAAAATCCATAACTATATCCACCTGTAGTATGTATTTTTATTGTGTGGGTATATGATTAGGCTTATGTTCACCAAGCTCTTAAAACAGCTCTTAAAAATGATACTGAGGGTGAACCACAAGCTCTTAAAACAAGGTTAAAATAACCTTATTTGTCTTTTGTCCCGTTTTGACGTCGGATGTCAAAGAAAGACAAAAGTCAAATAAGGTTATTTTAACCTTGTTTTAAGAGCTTGTGGTTCGCCCTCAGTATCAATTTGATGTTAGTAGGATAGCCAGCCAGACGGGTATCATCATCATCATCATATCAGCCCATGGATGTCCACTGCTGAACATAGGCCTCCCCCATTGATTTCCACTTCGAACGGTTCTGTGCCGCTTGCATCCAGCGGCGCCCAGCGACTCTGACCTGGTCGTCGCTCCACCTGGTGGGAGGTCGTCCCGCTCGGCGCTTTCCAATACGTGGTCGCCACTCCAGAACCTTTCTTCCCCATCGATTATCGGCTCTTCGAGCGATGTGGCCTGCCCATTGCCACTTCAGCTTACTAACTCTACGAGCTATGTCCGTCGTTTTCGTTCTCCTACGAATGTCCTCATTACGGACCCTGTCACGTAGAGAAATTCCGAGCATAGCTCGTTCCATAGCCAGACGGGTACTGCGAAGTAACCTACCACAGGGCAATGGTTTCCATACGATATTTTCCTCTGGAAGCAAAAGGTCAATGAAAGAGTCACTATCACTGCCAGAGCTAACATCGCCTTTTGTTTTTTTTATACCACTAAGGTGGCAAACAAGCATACGGCCCGCCTGACGGTAAGCAGTTACCGTAGCCTATGGACGCTTGCAACACCAGGGGTATCAATCGCGCGTTGCCGTCCCTGAAGAAATCTCTTCACACCCTTTTTGAAGAACCCCATGCTGTATTTATTATTGAAAATCATTCGCCAGCTTCTACGTACACTGACATTCAATTAGAATTTGTGTTTACTACTCTCGACTACATCATCACTAACCATCATGAAATTGTGGTCTATATATTGGGTTTTTAAATTTATTTATACACGTATCTCTAAATGCTTACTAACGTAAGCTTGTAGGCTATCTGTGGTAAGGAGGACATTTGATAAAACTCGTTTTGTTGGATCAACTTAGATCAACTAAGATATAGCTGTAAGGCGTCATGTCTCTCTACAATGTACTTACTGGATTTATAATAAATAAAATTCTGAATGTTCGTAGGTTTACTGCGTGAACGAAACGGCGTGACGGGAAGGTGTGAAATTAAGGACAACCAGGGTAATCACTCGAACCAAAAAAAGAAAGGACAACGGCATGGCTGTGTTCGGATCCAGTAAGGACGTTTTATCTTTTTTAATTTTAACAGATTTCCAAACAATAGAATCGCATCTCGCGAGCTGTTACCGTTAAACAATGATAAATGGTCTTATGAACATATTCAACTTTTAAAGTTAATCAACGAACCAACTATATTTTTTAGCACTAGATTTTATAGTTCCTAAAAAAGCCGTATCTGGCTGTTAATTTAAAATTAGAAGAGTTTTATAGACTTATCAAAGGAATATCCTGGGACCTAGGTCATCATCAGCCTATAATGTCCCACTGCTGAGCACAGGACTCCTTTCACAAATGAGGGTAAAAGGGAATGGGCAGATACTCCACCACGCGTGCCCACTGCGGATCGGAGGAGGTAGTCTAGTGGTCAACCTACTGTTGGAATTTTTCAAGCCGCCTAGTAGGCATCCAACTAGCTTAACGACTATCACAATTAAGTGATAACCGGGACCAACGGCTTTACGTGCCTTCCGAAGCACGGAAACGCTCAATTAGAAATACCACTAGGCGGTCACCCATCCAGGTACCGACCACGACGGTGGTAGCTTAACTTTGCCGATCGATTAAGAACGGTTAATCATGCTACACCACGAGCGCTTCGCTTGGGACCTAGGTAAATCTAGCTAACTCTATTAAATCATACCATAGTAAATTATTTGTATCAAAATGTTCACACATAAGATGTCTTAAGGAAATTTGTAACGAAAATGATCGTATGTGAGATGATTCGGCCTTAACTAATGGCATGACATTGTTAGCTCAATGCTACACTACGTCACAGTCATTCGACTTATCTAGACATTATGTAAATTGTCTAACGAGATAATGACGAAGAGTATTTATTTTTTCGGGGTATTGTAGACTATTATGATTTGCCTGAATGTTAGATACATGCTTAGTTTGATTTTAATTGGACATTTTTATTGCAGTAAATTATCAAAAAGTATACCTGCAAATTACGTACGTAATGTAATGTCAAATATATTATAATTTAGCTTCCGGAAACCTTTTACCATCAGGCGGGCATAGTTGTGGTCTGTGACATCTTCTCTATACGTAGTAAAAATAGCTCTATACTACGACTCATACTTTGGCGTCCGCGGTAGAAACTCCATTGATACCGCACAGTGTGGGACCATCTTGGTTCCAATGTATAATAATGAGATGATTTTGACAGTTTGATAAAATGTTAATAATTATGATGTTTAATTGATGAAAAATTACTAACTAAGAAACTTTCAGTAAGCTAACGATAATTAGTTTATTCTCGATTAGGATAGGACCAATTACAACTAAAAATGTACCTCTCAAGTTAAAAATCATGAGAACCTCTCATCAAATATTTGTGCAACCGCTTAAAATAACTATGCCATCTCTCAATCATAAAGTTTCACAATATTTTATTTCTTATCTCTGTCTAGCGATTTTCAAGATGATAAGAGTGAAAAACCATTGTCACTCACCATCTGCGAGAAAATTATAATGTAAATAGTACTGTACTAAAATCTAGGACAGAACAAAGTAAACTAACCTACATCGTTTAATTAAACTGTAAAGAAAAGGTCGCCAATTAGTTATTTCGGCTATCGACTGTTTTAATGGTTGACACGCAACATGTACGTTTTTATATATTCCTCGATTTACTCGCAGTGTTTATTTAGCTGTCCGAGAAGTTGCTAGATATTCCATTTAAAATAAAATACATTTAAATTTAATTAATTTATCCTTAACACGTGGAGTGCGACGTATAGTGAATTTAATGTGAGTAGTATCTTATTTTATGTTTTAATTTCATATATAGCTAAATAACTAATAATAAAAAATATTTTTTTTTCTTAATGAAATTATTCAAAAATATTTGGACGGCTTTTTTATCTGTGGGTGTTCAAATTCAAAAAGCAGTTATTCAATTTAGGCCCTGATAAGGCACTTATGAACGTTAACAAATGGCTCTACACCGGTTCCAAATACAACTTGAACTGAGAAGACTCCGGCAAGAAACTCAGCAAGTTTATTATTTTTGACGTAAATATTGTGACTTTTTAGAACAAACACAATAATCTTACGGGTACTATACATTTCCAGATGTTGACTTTTCATAACCTGTATTAGGTTGATTTCAGTATTGTTGGTTCAGCATAAAAAAAGTTGTTCAGTATAACAAAATCAATAAATATAAAAAGAAATCCCTATTTCTGTTGATCACGCCATAACTTGAGAGCAAATTTACCGATATCATGCATTTTTTAACGTTCTCTAATACATTGTAGATGGTTCAAAAGAAAAAAAAATTTGGGTATGGTATTTATTGGGTAGGACACCACGCAAACGTCGCGCCGGGCAACCTACTTGATAAATATTAGTGTTTCATAATGTAGAACCCAATATATAATATTTAATATTACAATTTATAATGATAAAGCTAATCTTGTTATCTTCTCGTATGTCGGTCTATTATTAAACATCAGATTAATGCATAATGACTTTAACATTTTTATCTGGTCATAACAATTAAATTGTTTTTTTTTTCTCTAAAGTTCACATCATAAAATACTAAGTTCAGCAAAAAGGATATAACATAGATCATGCTTAAGATTATAAAAATAACAAAGCCGTGTCATTTCCTGGATTATTAAGAGCTTTTCGGTGAAATAGGTAACCAATCAGTGGCGTAACAATAGGGTGGCAGGGCTGGCAAAATGCCACGGGCCCCCGACCCAAGAGGGCCCCGACTAATATATAGTTATCTGGGGCCCCGGCCCAAGAGGCCGCGAGATCAAAAATATTTTTTTACATTGTACCTGAGTTACAGACCTCACGATGTTGTTCCTTCACCGAAAAGCTAGCAAATAGATGATTAATGCATTGAGATATTATGTTCTATGGATATGGATGTGAAGTCTCCAATACGCATTGGGCTAGCGTGGGGACTACAGACCATTCCCTCTCGCCTAAGAGAGGAGGCCTATGGCCATTAGTGGGACATATACAACGTGTAATTGAGTACGCTGAAAATCTCAAAGTTTATTAAAATTACTGATAGGGCCCCATCAAAAGAATTTTCCACGGGCCCCAGATGGTATAGTTACGCCACTGTAACCAATGTAACTTGTTAAATAAATAATAGACGGTTACATATTTCTTCCTTTTGGGGTCGAAACAATGGGTTGCTGGGGTCCAGAGGCGCGTAGTTTAGTTAGGGAGCTGTCCAGACGCCTAATTGATACTACAGGGGACCAAAGAGCTGGCGCTTACCTCGGGCATCGCATTAGCCTTGCAATTCAAAGAGGTAACGTCGCCAGCTTTCTGGGAACCCTGCCTGCAGGCAGCGATTTAAACGCAGTTTTTTATTCATAAATATTTCCATGTATATATTGCCTTTATAATTGTAATGTAGTTTTAGTTTAGCTATAAATGGTTTTGCTTTTATAATTGATAAATAAATAAAGTCAATACCAGAAAAAAGAAAATAAATGGTTTGTTAGGTATTAAATTATCATTTTTGTTAAAATGCCACAAACAAATCCACAGACGGTATTTACTCTAAACGTCACAGGTGATTCCGTGAGACAACAGATTTACCTCTGAGTTTTGGTGATGAGTACTAAAATACACTCCACTTCTTCCCGTTCCACCCCCGACAGACAGTGACTCCTCTTAGTCCACTTCTAACGACTTTGGAGTGTGAAGAGATTTCTGTAGGGCTGTTTCATCAGTCGGGCCGCATGGATATTTGCCACGTCAGTCTAAAAAACTCCTTAGTCTCTCCCAAGAGAGGATCAGTGTTCCCCTAAAGGGTCATCAATAACCTACTAGCATCTCCAACTGCCAGCCAAGCGTTTTTTTATTCACAGTCTATTGTATTTTACTGAAAGGTTAAAAAATAACAACGTCAATAATTGAATACCAAACTCAGCAGGATACCATGATATGAACATGATCAATATTAACATTAAGTTCTTACTTACACATTTTTTTTATTGTAATTGAATTCCGAGACGGTAACCGATTCATAAATAAATCTATGGTATGGTAAATATTAAAGGCAAGTAAATAATCACCTTCAACAACTATATGTAAGGATGAGCTGATCATCTAAACAGGGTATCGTTAGTGGACATCAAAATCTTCAAAATTGTATAAAAGTTTCCAAATCATAACAGAATCTGAATAATTCGCCAGCACCTAGACTTGTTAGCTCCACTCGGGAGACAGTAACATTTGGCCACATCACACTATCACAATGAATTAAGCTTATATATAAAGACAGTAGTAATAATACCTAGTATGCTTTGCAATTATGCTTAGGTATATCTTTTTTATTGTTAATTATTTGGAAAAAAACGCCAATCAGTTTGTCCAAAAAATATTTAAAAAATGTAACCTTGCTGAGTTTCTTGCCGGATTCTTCTCAGTTGAAGGCCGAGTTTCGAACCGGTGGTAACTTCAGTAAATGTGACCTTCATAAAAAATGACCGGCCCTTCTGGGGCCTAAATTGAATAAATGGCTTTGACTTTGACTTTGAATTCACCTTTTTTTTCCCTACGCACAACTCGCCAATATTTTCTCTTCTTATTCGTGCATTCGTGGTCATGAAATGTCTCTTACGCACATTCCGTTTTATCAGATGCATTACATAGGAACGCACGCATTCGACATAAAAATATTAATTTTTATGTATAAAAATCGGCGGTGTATCCCACTAAGCCCGTTTTCACACCAGACGATAACGACAGCATAAAAATGTCGTGACGATTTAGCGGACCATACATTTCGATGTACTGTTTTCACACACAACAACACCGCACTGCATATACAAGGTGGGCCAAAATAAATCACCCTATTGGAAGATGCTCTCATTTTTGCAAATGGCCGCCAATGTCAAATCTGTTTTGACATTTGTGGACTAGACAGATGCAGAATACAAGTGAACAAGCCATGGAGCGATACACTCCCCAAGAACGCGGAATCGTGTCTGTTTTTTTGCGTAACAAAATCGTACAATAAATCGTCACGACATTTTTAAGGTGTCGTTATCGTCTCGTGTGAAAACGGCCTTACTGATAAAAAAATTATATATTTTTAGCCATTATGTTACAACTAAAAAAAGGAGAACAATAAAAAAAAACAACGCAAAAACATCACCAAATCTAAAAGGTCATCATAACTCACGCACCAATGAAACTAATCAGGCACACAATCTATTAGTTCTTACCGATTTAGCGTTACCAAGGTTATGAGGTCAAAACCCGTATGGGAATGACCTTTCATTAACTTCAGGTCAAGGTATTCCCTTAATATACATAAAGCCTAATGGAGTGCAATTTGCAAGGTTATATATTTTTAAAGGAAATTAAGAAATTACCTAGTTTGCCTTCAAATAGAAACGCTTCTTCCATTGCGAACAGCAAAGGAGAATAATTGTCTTCCGGGGTCTGTGTTTCCTGATACCTTTAACTTAGATGTCTTCAAAGCCAGGGTGAATAGGTTCTGGTTCCTCTGCCTCGTCATAACTCCTCCTGGGCACTCCTGGGGTCAGTTGATGGCCAAACGCAAGCCCATTATACAAAAAAGACAACAGCTAATTCGTTTGGTAAAGCAATTATAGTCTGGCCAATGGTAAAGCGGGCGACCGTTCAATCATTATTACCTACCTAGGCCTAGTCTAGAATATAGCTCAAAGAAATATAATCAGTTATATTAAATCTCTTTTATAAAAGAACTGAATAACTAATTAGAGATACTTACGTATGACCTAAATGTGTTATTTTACTGACTCGATATTGTTATAACTGTACCGTTATTTTTTAAAGGTTCAAACCGGTTAGACAGTAAAATCTGAAGTCTGAAGATTATTGTTTCACTACAATGATAACAAAAAGATACGTATACACCCATACACAACACATATATTTCTTTCATACACTTAAGTGGTGAACAATATGATGCCCGCCTGATGGGCGTATGTAACACCATACTCGCGCGTTGCCGACTCGGTAAAAATCTCTCCACACCCAGCGAGTTTGAAGACGGGATGAGAGAAGACGCTCTACCAGCAGCGGAAGAGTAAAGAACTTTAATGCGAGAACCCGTCAATACACAATCTTAAATCATCAAACGTACAAAGTTTTTGAATGATCATCATCGAAATACGTTCTTTGTTTTCAATTGATGTCATCTAGGCCTACCTAGCAGTGAGCTGGAGCGGTTGGGGTTTATGCGGGGTGGATACGACAAATAAAACCACGTAAAGTACTCATCAATACGATTAACTTTTATTATAGGAAGAACTTCGAAATCGCAAAAAAAATTACAGCTTTTTATACTAAAGGTACACACGGCTACAGATCAAGCTATAATTTCTAGTATAAGCTGACCTCCCATTGTACAGAAATCCTATACAATGCGAGATCAGCTTATACTGGAAATGTATAGCTTGATCTGTAGCCGTGTGTACATGTCTCCTCGGCAAAAATGTATGAATAGCTGTATTTTTTTTTTGCTATTTCGATGTTTTTCCCATAGTAAAAGTTAATCGTATTGATGAGTACTTCACGTGGTTTCATTTATTGTCGTATTTTCGTATCCACCCCGTATATGTATTCACTGTTTACACACACAACTGATTAAAATTAATTAGATCATTAATCTCTTTTGGGATAAACATAAGCAAATTGTAAACGCAAGAGGATTCTAAAACTGTTTTTAATGAATTGTCAATTAATCGAACGAACGTGTTTAAAAGGAAACTTGTTTCAAAAATACCAGTTTCATAAATGAAGACAAACATGGATATAGTGTGAATCAACCTTTAACTAAGCATTTATTATCGGCAGATATAGCGCGTGCGTCTCGAACTGCTGCCACAAAGTTGAAGACAGCCGCGTAATAAACACTTCAATTTGATAATCTTACGAGAATGTCAATAAACCATTACGAAGATATTTAATAAAACAGTGAATATAAATCAACATGGTGCTAAAACTACCAACACAAACACTTGCTCCGAAAGAGGACAAGTTGGCCCAACTGCTTGGCCATTTTGGAAGATGGCAATTCATAGTATTTGCATCCGTGTTTCTAGTGAAACTATCATCAGGATGGGTCCAAATGGCCATCCTATTTCTGACCCCAAATCTGACTTTCTGGTGTGCGGAATTCTCGTCAAATACAACAGAAGTCCTGAATTCAACGTGCTACAAGGATTGTCTGCGATACGAGTACGATGCGAGTCCGTTTGAGAACACGATTGTGTCGGAGTGGGATTTAGTTTGCGACAGGAGGTGGCTGGCGAGTTTTACTCAGATGATCTTGCAGCTGGGGATACTGATCGGCAGTATAATTTTTGGATTTCTTTCCGACAGGTACGTGAACATAGTTTTTTTTTTATTTTTAGGACCGTTTCTTTATGATAAGGCTGACGTTATTGCAAGCACGGACGTATAAGAAGTTTAGAAGGATCACTACCATTAGCAAACTAAAGCCACTTGTCTATGCAAAAATGCGTATATGTGCAATTAAATGTTTGAACTGAGCATATTTTTCATGCATGTGTGAATGAATACTGTACCTATATAAGGTCCTAATAAATTAGTGAACTTCCTCTTGAGGGATGAATGTATAGGTCATTAGTAATTAAAAAAAAAATAGAAAAAAAATCCGAGGGAAACAATTTTTTTTTCTTTGACTTGTATGGAGATTATCTATGCTAGTCAAAGAAAAAAAAATTTTTTTTCCCTCAGATATTTTCTAATATTATTTTTTGATTACTAATGACCTATACATTCATCCCTCAAGAGGAAGTTCACTAATTTATTAGGACCTTATATGGAGACGTAATAGGAGCGGAGTTTTTTGGCTTCAGTTTTATCGTGGGCTGTGTTTCGTTTGAACTCTGAACTTCTTTTACGTCTGAGCTAAATGCTATTGAGCTTGAAGCATAATTAAGCTAATCATCATCATTATCTACCCGGAAATGTTAGCTGATGATTTATGCTATGCTGCTTAAATTATTCCTAAAATTTAAAACTTGTAAGACTAGTTGTAGAAATATTATAGAGTTTTCATCATAAGAAAACAAACACCGCAGCCAAATAACTTTATGTTCTGTAAAGTTGTGTTCCTGCGCGTGAGTAAGGTCGCCAAGGCTCATAGGGGAGGGGGGAAAGGTCGGTAACGCGTGAGCGATGCTTCGTGTGTTGCAAGCGTCCATATGGCTACGGTAACCGCTTACCATCAGGCGGGCCGTATGCTTGTTTACCGACTTAGTTGTATAAAAAAAAAAGTTTTTTTTTTTTCTAAAATTTGTTGTCAGATGAAAATGAGCGATAATGTGATGAGAAGATTTATCTACGTAAACGACGTTTTTGCTTTTTATGTTTGATAGATATATTATAATCTGTGATCTCTTTCACTCGTCCACCACTATATAAGTAAGGCATGTATTTAAATTCTCTCTATTCCAACACAACAAATCAAAACTAGAACCAATAATACTGAATTGCACACTAAATACGCACACTTAATAAATAAAACTGAGTATCAGTTTTATGGTTTATGCAAAACTATTTGAACTGAATGATCATCTAGCGCTCGCCGGCCGCTGCCGAGTCACCGTTCGCTTCGCTCGCTCGGCTCGCGCGCTACATTGTCACAATTCTAACCTAACCTAACCAACTGTATTTGGAGTGCCCCGAGTCGGTTCTGGATGATAGAACATGTTTTGATGAATAGGTAGTTTAATTGTACAACAGTAATTTGATATGCAATAAGTAAATTAGAGGAGAGACTTTAAAGTTTGCGTTACATGCTTTAAGTAATCCCGATGCAAATTTCAATGCACAAAAGTAGTAGATGACCTAGAACTATTATGGCGTTCTTGCCAAATTTATTACCATCATAAAATATATTGTGTTATCAATAAAATGTTGTAACACTTATGGCCAGTTTTGACTGTATATCCAAGTTTATTCAATGACTGTTTTCGGTATCATCAATGACAAAATTTAGTCTTTATAATTTATTCACTGAATGCATATTCATGAATTCATGCTCTCATAGTAATTCCAGGATAACTATTCATTTTATAAGTGTAGATAATGTAACTTCAGTAGCTTTGACCTTCACTACTTCCCTCTTAAGTATGACCAAAGCCGTGGATTTGTTTAAATAATTATTCTTTTGTTTATTCAAATTCAAATCTATTATCGAAAATAGGTAGTTTTATCTGAATTGTCATCAGAATTTCACAGTCCGTTCCTGGACATTCACCTCGCTTTTGGCTTTGTTTAAATAATTATTCTATTGTTTATTCAAATTCAAATATATATAGGGTGTAACGAAAAGGGTATATAAATCCGAAAGGGGTTAAGACTACATCAGGTACAGCCTCTCTATAAAAAGATTCAGCTCAAAATAAATTACTCAAAAATTCATACCAAACTTTTGCATCCCACTGAAAAAAATGGACTACAAGTGACAACAAAATTTTATTTAACAGTAACACAAAATTTGACGACCAATAACCTAAACACACTCTGTTTAGGTTACTGTTAAATAAATACCAAACTTTTGCATCCCACTGAAAAAAATGTTAAATAAAATTTTGTTGTCACTTGTAGTCACAAGTGACAACAAAATTTTATTTAACAGTAACACAACTTTGACGACCAATAACCCCTCTAACACACTATGTTTAGGTTACTGTTAAATAAAATTTTGTTGTCACTTGTAGTCCATTTTTTTCAGTGAGTTTATTGAATTAAAACCATAACCAACATGTCACTGGTGTATGAAGATCATTATCATTTATGCGTCCCTTGCTAATATTAATATAAAAAAAAAAACTGCGATCTGTGCGCCTATTACTAAAAAAGTGCATGACTGTAATGTTACACAGTTTTATCTGAATTGTTATCAGTATTTCGCAATCCGTTCCTGGACATTCACCTCTTCACTTACGACAGTATTTTGGGTTTAATAACTTTTAATTAAATATATATGACAAATAGAAAGCGACATATCTAGAAATTTTATGGCGATGATAGCTCAGTGGTAGTGACGTCGGATACCGAGACGAAGGTCCCGGGTTCGAATCCTACAATGAGCTTGAGCTGTCGGTGAAGGAAAACATCGTGAGGAAACCATAGCACGGTGGTAGGGTACTTTGTACCCGCCTGGCTGGCTACCACCCTCATGTTGAAGCTGGACTTGAGAGCCAGTTCCTTCTAGGCTTCGTGTGCTTACCACCTTCGGCCGCATCATCACTTACCATGGTGAGATTGCGGTCAAACACAGGCCTATAAACAGTAAAAAAAAAAAAAAAATATAGTTTTCCGTCTATTAATCTTAATATATAAAATGATAAACTGATTGTTGATATATCAGCCCACAGCCCAAACCGCTGGACCTAGAGATTTGAAATTTTGCACAAAGATACCTTATACAGTGTAGGCATCCACTAAGGAAGGATTTTTGGAAATTCCACCCCTAAGATGGTAAAATAGGGGATGACAGTTTGTATGCAAGTCCGTCAGTTTTGAAGTTAGGATCTTCAAATTTTGTGTTTAGGCTGACGATTGAAAATTAATGTGTAGTTATCTAATATTAATAATAAAATTAATTTATACATGTTTCAGCTTTTTTGACAATTCCACCCCCGACAGGGTGAAAAGGTATGGGATGTATTTAAGTCATTCAGTTTCAAAGTAAACGTCACTTATTACACAGTGTAGGCAACCACTAAGAATTTTTGGATATTCCATCCTTAAGGGGTAAAATAGGGGATGCAAGTTTATATGAAAGTCCATCAGTTTCGAAGTTAGGACCTTCAAATTTTGTGTTTAGGTTGACAATTGAAAATTAATTTATATGTGGCTCAACATTTTTGATAATTCCGATCCCGAAAGGGTAAAAAGGGGGATGAATTTGTGTATGGAAGTACAATAAATTTATTATTTAAGCTTATAGTTATAAACTAACGCAACGAATATCGGTTGTTGTTGGAATTTGAACCCTTAAGGAATGAAAAGGGGGATTAAATTTAGTATATGAAGTTCTTTATTTTCGGAGTGAAAATTTCAAAATTTATTATTTCGGCTTATGGTATTGGCGTATTGAAATGACTCGCCTAAACAACATCAGAAAAAAGAGAGGAATCGGTATTAAAACAAAGATCCGGTTAATACGAGCATTGGTATTCCTCATTTTCATGTATGGAGTGGAAGCGTGGACTATACTGGCCCGAGAAAGAAAAAGGATTGATGCATTCGAGATGTGGTGCTGGAGACGGATGTTGGAAATACCTTGGACCGCTAAACGCAACAATGCATCAATCCTATCGCAGCTCAAAATTAAACATATGCCACCTACGTATTTTCGGCCACATGGTGCGCAAAGGCGATGAAAGTTTGGAAATCTGATCATAGGTATAGATCAGACATGAGGAAAAGAGAGATAAGGCCTCCAAAATTGTGCTGTGGAACTAGACTACAAGTAACCGCGTATACCATTGATCCCAAATCACCTTCCGTTTGAATTTAAAAGATAACAGTTCCTAATTAAGGTTTGTAGTCACAGGGAAAAATTCTGAAATTTGCTAGAGTTGATTTGCGGCAGGACTGTTTCAGTTTTATGTGGCATCCTCGCATATGATCTACCTGAACTTTTGTCAATATCACACGTAGTAGCGGACAATAGCCATGAACAAAGCTCTATATTGTTACAATGATTAATATCTAGAAAAAAGAAATAATCTACGCGGACGAAGTCGCGGGCTATAAAGCTAGTCATTTTTATTTTGCGCAGTAACACATTCTCACGGGTCTTTTTTCTTTTTTCGTTTACTGTGGTGTGGAGTAAAAGACCTCCATGTCCAGGTAGAGAATTGACGGAATAGATTCTTTGGGTTTATTCAATGGTTTGTAGTGGCCACCTACCAGCCTCATAACATAAGAATGAACCACGTATTTTAGAGGAAAGATCGGTAAAAAAAAAATATGGCGTTCGGTAATTAACTTTTTTCAAAACGTGACTAGTTTAATTTATATTCGATGTACACTTACTAGATTTTATTCCATACCAAAACCTTCGCATACATTCTTTAAAAGATGTAAATGGTATTGTAATTATGACCTTGTCATTGATAGAACCGCCCAATGTCTCTACATATCGTGACATTGGCCCTGATTCTGTTGCTCACAACTAAACTAATTTTAATGTCACTATGTCTCTTTCTAACAAAGAACATAAGAAAAGGATGTAAGAAATTTAGTCCTGTCAAATTAGTCCAATACTTGTTTTCAATGTAAATTTAGTCGCCATCTATCGCGGTTACGCCTAAATACACGCAAAATAAGACGGCAAAGATTAATTTGACAACTTAAATTATGTTCTATCCTTTTTCAATAATGTTCGTAAGAAAGAGATGAGATGTCGCTAAAATTAGTTTAGTGCGATTTACAACAGAATCGGCACCATTATCCAAACTAAATCAACGTGTTTAATTAGATATATCATTGCTCAACCATTTCTTTTTGCACCTTTTTAGCAACGATAATAATTTTATTATGCATTTGTCTTTTTGACGATAATTTTAGATTCAGGTCAAGTATTCATACACAAATAAATTAAACGAGTCTCACTAATGCTCTGAGTCTAATGATTTATTTATGCGTAGCCTGCTATTTACTTAATTAATATTTTCTTAATGTTTCCTTGAGTCTAGTTATTTTGTTACTCGTACAAGTTTTTTTAAACAAAAGGGGGAATTCGCCCGACTGTGCTGAACATTTAATGATCGTTTTTAACAAATCTAAAGCTTATGCAGATGAGACTCAGATTGAATTTTATTATTTTGCTGATCTACCATCAATAATTTAATTTTACCTGATTTACTTGAAATAGAGATACCTTTCCGTTATTTCGTTGCGGGTGGCAAAACGAAAATGTTTTCCTAAGAGGCTCTGAGCAGCTTTTTTGCTTAGTGTCAGCGTGGTCACTACTTTTGATCCTAGCTTAGAAACTAGACAGTAGGCATTCACTAAAATTCTACCCCAAATAACATTCATTCATTTTTTACAGATATGGCAGAAAAAACACATTTCTCGTATCAGTGTCCGGAGTCGTCGCATTCGGCTTCGGCATTCCCTTCGCTCCAAGCTATACAGTATTCACCATCTGTAGATTCTTCCTCGGCGTCGCAACCGCCGGCACCATGATCATATCCTTCGTCATCATCATGGAAACCATCGGGCCTAAGTACCGGGAGATTCTTGGATGCTTGTTCCAAATACCGTTTATCATTGGACATATGTCTGTGCCACTGTTCGCGTATTACTTCAGAAGTTGGAATACCTTCAGTTTGGCCTTGGCAGTGCCACCAATAATATACTTGGGGTACTTTTGCCTTCTGAGTGAGTCTCCGAGATGGCTCGTCAGTGTTGGAAGAGTGGATGAAGCTACAAAAATTGTTAAGACTGCTGCTCTTTTGTGAGTTCAATAAAATCTTTTAATATTTAGTTCAGTCAGTAATATTTCCTTCGATCGTACATTTATAAATTAAAACCCATGACTAATTTGTGACTGCTTTATTTGTTTATCATAAAATTCATTATCATACGTTAGCCTTGTTTCATTGATGCAATAAAATATTGCAACCAAATTTAGAACAAATAGTTTAAAGATTAGATTTTATATACACAGATACAGTTGATAAAGAATCAAATTTATCTACTTGGTTGTAAAAGCAACAAAATGCTCTTTTAATAATTTCAGAAACAACCTTCCTACTACTAAAATAGAAGAAACCTTACTGAAGCTATCACAAGACATCCAGTCCAAATCCGATGAGCCGAAGCCGAACTACTCCGATCTTTTCCGAAGCTCTCTGAGGACAAAGACAATCTGCTGCTGCATCATGTGGCTGATCGTTGGGGTCACCTTCTTTGGCTTCAACCAGTACATCAGTCAGACAAGTCCGGATCCGTTCGTTAGTGTTGCAGCAGCTGGCGCTATACAGGTGACTTGATATTTGACCCTGGGCTTTGCATGGTTACCACCTTCAGTCGCATCATCACTTACAATGGTGAAATTGTGGTCAAAAATGAGCTTGTCTATAGCCAATAATCCTTGTTTATTCTTAACAGTACCAAGGAGTCTAATATTTCCATCCTATCTATAAATAGAGGTCAATTAATAAATTAAGATTTAAAGCGAGCTTTGTGAACTATGTTACCTACCTATATTATCTAAACGGCGCGACATCTTCCAGACTTATCTGAATCTCAAAACTTAGAATCAGCATGTAAAACAGAACATGAAACAGAAAAACATAATAAAGAGATCGCTTCTTTGCGATAAGACTGCCCATTGTACAGCAATTAATTTAAACTTTTGTTATTTTTTGGTGTACAATTAAAGTTAGCCGTTCACCTATCTGCTGATAGTAAGGAAATCATTGAATTTAGAAATCTTTTTTCCATTTTCAGATCCCATCAAACCTCATCTCCATCTGGCTAATCAGCCGCTTCGGCCGCAAGATCACCACCATCACATTCTTCACCCTCGGTGGACTCTGCATCATCGCCTTAGGTCTAGTCCCTGCCATTTTCTGGATCACCCTTACCCTGGGTACTCTAGGAGTTAGTTGTACAGCAATTGTTGCTGCAACTATTTATATTTATACTTCAGAATTGTATCCAACTGTTGTTAGGAATATGGGGATGGGGGCTTGTTCTACATTTATGAGGGTAGGCTCAATGATAGCTCCTTTTATTTCTAATCTATCAGACACAGTTCCATGGCTGCCAACTGTTATATTTGGCTTAGCGCCAATAGCAGCTGGGATTGTTTGTTTGTTCTTACCGGAGACTAAAGGCAGGACTTTGCCTGACAGTATTGATGATGTTAAGAGTGGGGATTAGTTTTAAGTAATTAAGTAGCGGTTAAGACATTTGAGTATAGTTGAGAATAATGATGATTCCGCTGATAAATTAAAAGGAATCCAAAAAAGATGTCAACATTTTTTTTTTATGAATTTATTAAAACTAGCGTCAAAGTTTGTGATATTACTAACTAGTATAGGTCTATTGTAACTAAGTAAAGGTTTTAATGAAACTTCGATTGTATTCATATAATAGAAATTTTTCATTTACCTTATTTTGAAATTAAATTAATGGCAAAAGCAAACTCAATACCTACTTACAGCTAAAGTAAAATCATGACTTGTGAAAAGTTAAAAACAATCGATTGTTCGAAGAGATTGTTTTTAAGAATGGTAATTTACCAATCGGTGGCCAAAATTCAAAAAATACGCCTTGTTTGGACCAAATTATATTTTTATGCCTTTTGCGGTCGAGACCATGGGACCCGTGGGGTCCGAAGCTCGACGCTTTAGTCGCAATTTGTCATCAAAATTGATCGAGGCCTCCGGAGACCAGCGGGCGGGGAGCTTTTTCCACCAACGCATCAGCTTGGCTATTCAAAGAGGAAACGCTGCCAGCTTGCTGGGAACCTTCCCGTCAATCGGTAGCAGCGGCAGACTTTAGGAAATTTTCTATATATAGATTTTAACTTGAACATATTTGTTGTAAATAAATATACATATTCGGTTAAAGAATGTGATAATTATAAATATTAATGATTAAACTGACAAACAATCCTGTTTCATTTTATGCACTTTTACATTGTACATAAGCTTCCTCATTTCATCTCATCAGAAGGCATGAATGCGACATTTTTAATTTTGGAGGTGAATGAATGAATGTGTCGCTCAGTGGTAGCAACAATGAATGCCGTGATGAAGGTCGGGGTTTGAAGTCTACAGTGAGTTTCGAGCTTTCGGTGAAAGACATAATAAGAATCTGAAGCACGATAGTTGGTAACTTTATCCGACGCTGGCTACCATACCACCTTCACGCACTGCATGTGTGCTTACCACTATCGGCCATAACATCGCCTACCATGAAAAATATATGATTAAACATAAGCCGATCCAAATTAAATATATTGTTATATAAAAATGATATTGATGATATTACTAAAGTAAGCAAGCCAACAAATGGGCCGCCATGTTGTTTGCCATGTTATTTTCTAGCCTAAACAATTGAATTCTTCAACTAATTAAGTAAGTCATCTTCATTCATCACGTTCTTACTTTATCTTTACTAGTTCTGCCCCGATGTTTCGCTCGTGATTGTCGACAACAGGCGTCGGCAACCTTTTGAGACGGAAGAGCCAAATGTCACAATTTACAAAATTTCCCAGTTTTTAAAGAGCCACTTTTTTGTGACTTAAAAACTTTTTTTTATTATTATTCAACACACTCGAACGTAAAGTTAATTAACTGTTTTTTTCCTCGCAAGTGTGTTAAAAAACGTCGTATGACACGCGTGTGCATTGATTATTACACTCTCGGCTCACGCGCCAACTTTGCACACATGTATCATTATTATTCATGCAAGAGAACGCTTGAACGCAAGAATATGTCGACTCGAAGATCGCCAGCACTCCAACCCCCCTAAAAAGGAAGCTAAAGCAATTTACGGCAGATCTTATGCAATTCATCAATTCCGAATCTTTTATTGAATTGAATTGTATATAATGAGTGACTAGTATACCAAAAAATATTGAAATTACGTAGGATCTGACGAGAATTCGAAAAAATGAATTGCATTAGCAATATTGCTTTAGCTTCCTTTTTAGGAGGGCAAATGGATCGATTGCATGATTTTAAAATTATTATTTTATGCGTATTGAACTGAAGAGCCGTAACTTTATATCGAAAGAGCCGCATGCGGCTCGCGAGCTGCAGGTTGCCGACCCCTGGTCTACAAATTAGGAAGGAAGGTCTATACCTTCCTCAAACGCCAAAAAGACTTTTTCACTTCGGTCGAAATGGTAGTTCAGAGTTATAGAAATTCTTCAGCTTGAAAAGATTACTTTTTACTTCATCTTTATACCTAATATTAATCGATATGCGTATCTTTGCTTGTTATATTTTAACAGGCATTAAGTACCTAAACTATTAATTATTTTGCTTCGCAATTTTCAATAAATAATAATTCTAAAAAGAAACAAAAATGAACTAAACTAAATTACACGATGGGAACAAAAAGAGGCACATTTTATCATAAATAGAGCTGCACCCATTATTGAATGTCAATCTCGAGGCTGAAACAAAATATATTTGAATCCTACAATAAGTACATATTATTGAGTCGTGACTTAAGTTTAAACCTTACCGTCATTCAATAAGATACAATTCAACGTTACATTGTCATAACGTAAAATTCGGAGAATTGTTAAACTCTAGTAAATAGAATGAATTATTGTGGTTGAGTGATAATGAAATCAGTCACCATACAAAGGTTATCTATCATTTAATTGCATAATATCATGCCCCTGGTTCGCACGGTTTCTACTACAAATACAAAACATAAAAACTTTTTTTTTTATTCTCAATATGTTTACGATCTAGACTCACAGTTTTAACATTAAATTATGGCTTCTCAGAATCAAACAGACAGACAGAAGCGATGACTTTATTTTAAACGAATCTGTTTGATCTTAATCATTTTAAAATACGCATTAGATACAGATTCGGTTTTTATCACAATAAAAAGATCAATAGAGGAGAGTGTCCTATAAGACGCTTTTAGCGCCTACATGGTAGACGCTATTAGAACGCTTACATGGCAGACGCTATTAGAGCGCTTACATGGCAGTCGCTATTAGAACGCTAACATGACAGACGCTTTTAAGTCGCTTACATAGCTCACGATGACGAACAGATACATCAAATATCTATGCTCTAAGAATGATATTTTTATAACTTTTATATTATGTAATTACCATAATATAATATTATCTGTAGATAGCTAACCTTGTAAGTAACAGAATTCAGAAGAGTTATCTCATGATAAACTTTAAAAACACCGCTGCAGTAGCATTCAAAATTTACAAACATCAGACGCATTTTTAGAGATTATTAATTGTAATTTCTATAAAGTTTTTTTTTTTTTTCAAAATGGATCAAGTACCGTCAAAAACAGTAACCGAACAAAAGGATGTACTAACGCAATTGTTAGGAGATATCGGAAAATGGCAACTATTAGTATTTTTGACAATTGTCATAATTAAGGTCACGACGGCGTGGGTACAGATGTCCATACTATTCCTGACTCCTGACTTAACTTTCTGGTGTGCGGAATTCTCGTCAAATACAACAGAAGTCCTGAATTCAACGTGCTACGAGGATTGTCTGCGATACGAATACGATGCGAGTCCGTTTGAGAACACGATTGTGTCGGAGTGGGATTTAGTTTGCGACAGGAGGTGGCTGGCGAGTTTTACTCAGATGATCTTGCAGTTGGGGATTCTGATCGGCAGCATCATATTTGGATTTCTTTCCGACAGGTGGGTAATTTGTTGTAGATTTAGTTTTGAAAAAATCATTGTTGAATGGTGCTTGGAGCAACAAGTACCGAAGAGTATAATAACAACAGGAAGTTTTGTTAAACTAACGCGATAAACTAGCCGTGGTTAGTCATCATCATCATCGTGGTTAGTGAATTTCCTAATATAAAGTGTTTGTTACTTCACACAAGAACGGCCTTATTTAAGGTAGTTAAGAGAAAGAAATATGAAAGAAATATTTAGCGGTACGCACAACATATACGCAAATAATATCCTGCAGGTAAAAAAAAAACAAAACGGGAGTAAAATTTAATTTTGTATGACATAAAAAATGGTCAGCGACTCATTTTCAGTCACTGCCAGAAGTGACATCACGCACAACCCTTTGGCACAACCAGACAGACAAATCAAGAGATTAACGATAATACAAAGGAAACACGAAATAACAAAGACTTTAACAGAATATTCATATAAAAAATAAAAGCACAAAATCTGAGAACTGTACAACAGCGTATATGATCATTTACACATATCCCTTGTAATCTCTAATTAGTAGGTATACAACAATGTTACTATTGCTGTCTGTCTGTTTCTTATCTAAGTTTTTATAAGCTACTTAATAAATACCTACTAATTCAGTTGTTATCATCATTTAAAGAATTTCTTCCGGAAGATTTATGTATATAATATCTAAATAGTATAAAAAACATACTATTTTTTTTTATCTTTTTGTTATCATAGTTCTTTAACAAACTAATAATAATAATAATACATTATCTTACGCTGAATTAACTATAAGATATACATCAAACGCATGTACTACAGAATTGTAGGCCTTTGAAAAACCTACAAAAAAGTGCGTTTAAAATATTTTAGCTTCCAAGGATCCTCTCTGTCGCTGTGTATAATTGCTTGCTGGGTCTTAAACGTCAATGCTCTCCTTGTCTAGGGTTATTGCTATCATGATGCTTCTCCATTTTTAGCGGTTTGTAGCATTGCGAGTATACTATACCATGGTAGATTGGGTTACAATCTAGGTGAGATCCATCCAACGAGTGGATGATAAGACCACGTGATCTTTTGCCTTCAACCTGGCCCTGGACAAGAAGTCTCAATCGAATTTTCAATAGAGATGGATTGCAAAGACGATGTATCTCATAATTTACAACTTTGTTGTCCTGGTTATCCTTCTGGTTCTTCAGATATTCCCAGTCTTTCTGCCGCAGATATTGTAATTGCGCATCGTCTTCTGATCTTATCTTCACAGCTTTCTCTATTGAAAATGTAGATTAGAGAAAGCTTTGTATTGCTATGCAATTTTCTATAATAAGAACGTGCATTTATATTAAGTTTGGCCCAGTCTACTTTTAACATTTTCGTCTTTTCTCTGTTGGTTGCAAGCCCGAATGAGACGAGCCAAGTGGTCCTCCATATCTTCTTTAGTTTGAGCAAGAAGAGTAGTATCATCAGTGTAACGTAGATTATTTATCAGCCGACCACCAACTGATACACCCTCTATTCGAGCCTCCAGAATAATCTGCAAGATGTATTCGACAATAGTTAAATATATAGCGGTGACAAAATACACCCTTGTCGAACTCCACCCTCGCATTCTGAGAACAATGATCCAAATGTCGCACCCGAAGTCGACGCTTTCGCTAGTATAATACGATAAACAAATTATTGGTATTGTTAGCTATTTAATAACTATAATACCTACAACATTTAAATTATCTGTGTTAATGAGATAAACTCATGATAAACTTTAGAACTAAAACAACGCTCCAGTAGCAAACAGTAGACGGATTTATAGTGTAGTTTTAAGTAGTGTAATCTATAGTATTTTTAACAAAATGGATCAAGAATCACCAAAAACAGTTAACGAACAAAAAGATGTACTGACACAATTGTTAGGACAAATCGGAAGATGGCAACTATTAGTATTCTTGACTATTATCGTAGTGAGGGTGCCGACGGCGTGGGTGCAAATGTCCATACTATTCCTGACTCCTGACTTAACTTTCTGGTGTGCTGAATTCTCGTCAAATATAACAGAAGTCCTGAATTCAACGTGCTACGAGGATTGTCTGCGATACGAGTACGATGCTAGTCCGTTTGAGAACACGATTGTGTCGGAGTGGGATTTAGTTTGCGACAGGAGGTGGCTGGCGAGTATTACTCAGACGATCTTGCAGCTTGGGATACTGATCGGCAGCATCATATTTGGATTTCTAGCAGATAGGTAGGTAATATATTGTAACATTAGTTTTGAATAAACCTTTGTAGTTTGGTGTTTAGTAGATGCTCGCCTAACTGGCACTTTAAAAGTGCGTACCAAGCCAGAAAAATATGGCAATGTCAAATGAAACAAACTTATGTCTAATCTTCGCGTGCAGATGAGATGGAGATAGCGTGTTCCGCGGAACAAAAATGAACTAAGCGCTTTTTATCTAAATAACTCGTAAAGTATAGAATATTTTAAAAAATCGTTAGTAGCAGCCCTAGGTCATATGTTAGTGATATTATTTATCGAATTTTTGTCTTAATTAGATACACCATGAACGAATAAAACCGAAAATTCGTTATTATTAGAGGTAGCTTTGTGATTTTTTTCTATCGAGGAAATTTCATTCCATTATGTTTTTGCTCAGGCAGAACCCTCGCGTATATAATGAAAATACCCATATAAAAATATTTTTTCATTTAAATACTATTTACTTGGTTAAATTTCAATTCTAAGATTGTTATTTTGCTTTATACGCATATCTAAGAGTGTAATTACAATATCATGTTTTGTTTGACTAAATAGTTGATTATTCGTGTTATTGTAGCCTATAGTTATTGAATTTCCTGAAGGTTGAAATGCGCGTGTGGTGCATATAGAATCTTATCACAAGAAATTGGTGCGGATAAAATATGTATTCATATAAACCGACGTGATAGCATTTACATTGCACTTTATATTATAACAAGGTGACATAAACTATCAGAAATGCAAGTAGATAATCTATCCGATTGAGAATTTTATCAAACAATTGACACTATCCAAATAATATTAGGCCGCCGATGGTTATCATAATAAACCAGATCTGTATCATAATAGCTATTTTAATCTAAAGATAACAAAACGTTTATTAAATACAAAAGCAACAAATCACTGCCCGGTAGAAGCGTGTCAAGAAACAGGAAACATTGCTGATGCCACACTGAATGGCAATGGCATTCATTGGCCTATACGCCAGCTCCCCGGGTCAGTGAAAGGACGAAATGAGAACTCTTTGAACAATCAATGAGCCTTTGCCTCCCCACTAAGGCCCTGAAGTTTTTTTAACCTCTAACGCCAAAAATATTTTGTTCCTCTGTTGGAGGAGGAGGAGAGAGGGATGGTTCAAGTGTCAAAACATTCTTCCTGGGTACCAATATGTAACCGTCTGGTCTCCAGCTATCTTTACATACTAGGTATTTAGTTCTAAAGCAGCCGGCATACTAGCGATGATAAGAGCACGATAGATTAATTTATTGAGTGCTACGTGTCTCAAAGGCCTCGCGGCACTCCTGCTACAAGATAAGTCGTGGAGACCCAGCTTTCCAATGTTGTCCCCGCAGAGGCAACGATGTGGGACATTTCATATCACTCCCAGATGAAGGCAACAAACTAGAAGATGTATCCAACAATGTTCGCCATTAGTAGGTCATTCAACCAGAGCCTAGACTTCCACTTAGCGATAGTCAAGACACATGCTCGCTGAGCAATGCTTCAAGATGAACGCAAAAGCGATTTATAGCCGCCTACTAAGTGTCCCCACAGTTTTAAGAAAATTTAAGAATTGAAGGCCTGGGGACTACCGTAAGCTCTTAAAACAAACAAAATAACCCGTTTTGACGCCAGATGTCAAAGAAAGACAAAAGTCAAATAAGGTTATAATAATATTGTTTTAAGAGCTTGTGGTTCGCCCTCTGTGCCTGATAAAGCCATCGCCCAGCCCGTGACTGCTTGCGTATTATATTACTCACAAAGTATTACTTCTTTTATTTATTCATTTAATTATACTAAATTAAACTGTACATTTTATCTCAATTAATCATTGACGGTAATAAAATAATCTTTTAACATGCTTATGTCATAAAATTCCACATTGCAACTGCAATTAAGATAACTTTAAGGTAAATAAATGTAAGGAATAAAAACTCTTCCACACGAAATGCTAACTCGCTCAATAAACAGATATTTTAGGGGAAAAGGCTCTTTGAGTGGCGACTACTAGATCAGTTCTAAAGTATGGTTACAAGCGGAATGGCCACCGAGTCCATGTTGAAGTCACTTGGAGGAAAGCAGGCTCAGGTTCATAAAATAAATCCTTAGAAGCCTACTACAACCAGTCGACTTCTTTTGACTGATTTTAATCATCGAGAAAATTCTGAACATGTAAACCTAAGATGCATACATTATTCCTTAAAATAGGTGACAATTCTTTTGTCGATGTATCTGCTTTTTCTTGAAAATTATTTGTTAAATCTCTTCTTGTTTCAGATTCGGACGAAAATACACATTCTTGGTATCAGTAGTGGGCGTCATAGTATTTTCCCTGAGCATTCCATACTCCGTCAATTACATCATATTCACCACCTTACGATTCTTCCTTGGAGTGGCCACTGCTGGCACCATGGTGATATCATTCGTCATCGTCATGGAGTCTGTTGGGCCGAAGTACCGGGAAGCTCTGGGCTGTTTATTCCACATACCTTTCAGCCTAGGACATGCGTCTCTTGCGTTGTTCGCGTATTTCTTCAGGACATGGAATACATATACTTTGGCATCAGCTATACCAACGTTGATTTTCCTGGGGTACTTCTTCACGCTGAACGAGTCTCCTCGATGGTTGGTCAGCGTTGGGAGGGTTGTAGAGGCTACGAAAATTGTTACAAAGGCGGCTTTGATGTAAGTATTCAATTCATGACAAACTCATATTCGTGTAGAACGTCTGAGATGAGATAAATACAATTGCATTTGGAATGTGATGCTATGATATAAGGTTTATTTTCGGTTGGTGATACGGTAATCCCCCTGGTATTGCAAATATTGTATGGTGGGTACTTACATCAGGTGGCAGTCCACCTACTTGCTTATCACCCTCACATAGAAGGAACAAAAGAATAATAAAAATAATTTAAAGATTATCTTTAATCTGATATCTGTTTAATCAATTTTATAGTTTATTGTTATTGTAGCCTATAATCAACTTAATCCTACTTCCTTGTATGTGTGTATTTGTTACCACTCAGCTCCGTAATGTCTGAACGGATTTGGATGAAACTTGGCACATAGGTGGATCATACCTTTGAATAACGCGGACAAAACCGCTGGATGAAAGCTGTATCTCCATTTTCATCTGAGTGGGAAATGAAATTCGCAATCGTCTCAAAATAGTTGCCAAAAGCTATTTTAGGAAATTCCGTGCAAAAAGGAAAAAGTCATCTTCACTATAATCACAGAGCATAGCGTTTATTCGCTCAAAGAGCAGCTCGACTGGGGAAGTACCTCTACCTTACAGAATACCGCAGCCAAATAACTTTATGTTGTGTGTATCCTGCGCGTGAGTAAGGTCGCCAGAGCTCATTGGGGAGAGGGGATGGGTCGGTAACGCATGAGCGATGATTCATGTACCTATTGCAAGCGTCCATATTGTTACGGGAACCGCTCGGTTTACCATCAGGCGAGCCGTATGCTTGTTAACTGACTTAGTCGCATAAAAAGAAAACAGTAATTGAACTTGTAGCCAAGATTCCAAACCGAGAAATACAATAGGTACTATTTGACGTGTCTTCCTCTAAAAAGATGTATCTAAAAAGAATGTAACCGTGTTATTTAAGTAAGTATAATTATTTCCACCATACAGGAATAAACGCCCAACGGAAAAGATCGAAGAAGCATTGACCAAAATGTCGGAAGATATCATGGCTCGCTCCGACGAACCGAAGCCGAACTACGTGGAGTTGTTCCGAAAGTCATTGAGGACGAAGACAATTTGCTGCTGCATCATCTGGCTGATCACTGGAATTATTTTCTACGGGTTCAATCAGTATATTGGGCAGACTAGTCCTAATCCTTTCCTGAGCGTTACAATTGCTGCACTTATGCAGGTAACATTTCTTACCACTATCATTCTAGCTTTTTCAAATCATAAGGTCGGCTGTCATCAGACATGAGTAGTAGTGGATTCAGGGGGGGAGCCTAAAAGACTCAAGCCCCCCACAACTGGTTCCTCACCTGATAAATGTCGATGAAGGCTACCCTCAGTGGTGAGTCAAGCTCCTAACTAAGCCCGAAATTCTTGATCTGTTGCATGAGATCTTAACCTGCTGGCTCGAACTTAATTTGTTAGCTCAAAGCCAAGTCGACGAAAGGTAGGCCAAAGCATAGGAACTTACTTACTAAATTGAATGTCACAACCCTGAGTTTGGTTGTAATAGCGTTTTCCCGTAGCACGCCATGGTGTGGTAAATAACACTCGGGCATTAGTGAAGTAATCGGAGATGCAAGTTTCATATGACGTAATTCGATGTATTCGTTCATAAACTCTTTGTACATTGTGGCTAGTTTTTTATTTCTTTCAAGTCTTTTTTCCAGCTGAAGAAATTGTGATACAGCCATAGATTTTGATTTGCCCAGTAAAGTTGTAAAATCTGATTGTAAGGGCATCTTCACCGTATATGTCCCATCTAGACTTCGTTGAACGTTCTTGCTATAGAAATTTTCACATAGCTCGTTTTTGGGAATATCTTCACTGCTTTGTGTTACGTCTTGAACCTTACTTACTAAAATGAACTTCTGTTTATGGTCTTCTGTAAAAATTATATTTTTTTATTACAGATACCAGCACAAATTGCATCAATATGGCTGATCAGGTACTTCGGACGGAAGAAAACAACAATTGTCTTCTTCATCCTAAGCGGAATATTTATTCTAGCACTAGGCCTTGCTCCTAATATTTACTGGATAACCCTGACCTTAGGCACTTTAGGAGTCATGTGCTCAGTCACTGTAGCCACGGTTATTTACATTTATACTTCAGAATTATTCCCAACTGTTGTAAGAAACATGGGTATTGGAGCTTCTTCGACATGCATGAGAGCCGGATCAATGGCCGCGCCGTTTATATCAAATTTAGCTATACCATGGTTACCGACTGTAATTTTTGGCGTGTCACCAATCCTTGCCGGACTAATTTGCATGTTATTGCCAGAAACTAAGGACTCTGATTTGCCTGATGGTCTTGGTGATGTTAAGAGTGATCAGAAAACATGATGAACATTGTGTACTCGTGATTAAATTATACAATCTATTTTACTTTTATATTACTTACCTTAGCAGGTACACCTATCCACAAAATTCCGTAGGTTAACTATTACATAAGTACTACTAAATTGACATTTATAAGAAACTAGCTGTCCCCTGCGATTTCACCCGCGTTCCAGCGATAAAAAATGTCATTCTCCATATCATGGGCTATCTGTATGCCAAATTTCAGGATGATCCGTTGAGTAGCTAAGGCGAGAGAGCGTAACAAACAAACAAACTTGCATTCGCATTTATATTATTGGTAACCCAAGTAGCACAAATTGGCATTATAAGCTATCACATAGGGTCCACAGGGTAACTTTAGCATTAAAGAAGACTTATTAGAGTACACTCGATCTGCAAAATCTGAATATTACCTACTCTTTAGCCTGTTTATTGACTCTATTAAGCACCAGGGAAACAGCATTGTAATGTTGCGAACGCTAATATAGGTGTACAGGTCAGTGTTAATCAGCATATTCTGAATTGAAGACCTCAAACGTACCCTTAAAATGCTTGCATTTTAAGAAATATCATGTGAACTGCTATAATTCAATCAACTTTTCGGTTACTTCAATTAACAATGATATAATGCGTCTCGCTGCACATATTTGAACTTTTATAGTGATAATCAGCAGATCTATGTGTCACCGTATTTACAATGGTGGCGTTTAACTAATAATACGTACGGGGCGCTAATGATAGCCATTCAGGATCTTATTTAACAGACTTAGCACTTATCTAACACACATGATCACTATGGGTGAATTTATATGATGCTAAATTACAGCAAACTGCTATAAATTAGATCACATGTAACCTACAATCCTGGTTAGAGCTGAATACTTGTACTATCATAAGCAAATAATCTGCTAATTCTGGCAAGCGCGCTTGCCGCTACAAGCCACTAATCCTGCTGACCACTCAATTCCAGCGAGCGGTCCAGTCCCTTGCTGCGTGACGCCAGCAAGCGGTATCTTGCCATAGCCGCGCTACCAATTTCACCGGCGCCGCCCCGCCCGCATTCTGCCACCTCGCAGGCGGCGCGCTGGCAGCTAGTGGTTGGATTGAGTTGAGGCGGTGCCGGGTCGCTGCTGCGATGGAGCGGTGCTGACAAAGTGAGCGATGAGCTTTAGACGGGACTTTCTTCATCCAGCATTGTCCTATATGATTTCTTATTTAGTGAAGTCTACATACTTTGCAACTTCCGAAACATATAGTACCTATTTACAAAAAAAAAAAAAAAAAAAAAAAATGTTTGTAAATTCGAATTATAACGTAATTATTTGAAATGAATGAACTGTATCAATAAGGAAGGTGGTTCCCAAGATACAGGTTTTACCTAGTTTGGGAACCAACGATGCATGCTCTGTAATCTATTGTTTTACTCAATAAACGTTATTATTATTATATTATTATTATTTACGTACATTATATACGTATGAGTACTTCAATATATGAAAATTCACTAGTTTGAGAAAAAAGTTACCTTTTTGTGCAACCCCCAATGTTGTCCAATCTTTTCGAAATTTAGCATATACAATACAATACAAAAATCTTTATTATATATAATACTAGCAGCGAAACCCGGCGTTGCTCGGGTTAAAATACATCGCATGTTTAGTGGTATAAAAAATATATAAGAATACATTTTTTAACAGATATTATAGATTTCTATTTTCGATTTCGATTTGGTTCTTTTAGTTAGATCAATACTCGTACACATTTTGGAACTTTCCAGATTAATCCAAAAAAAAATTTGAACCTTCTCGAACATTTTAAATCGCTTATAATAAATTGCACTCATTTTAGAATTTTTTAGAACTTTCTCGAACATTCTAAATCGATCATAATAAATTTCACTCATTTTGGAACTTTCTAGATCATTCTGGAAATTTCTAGAACTTTCTAGAACTCTCTCGAATATTTTTAATCGCTTATAATAAATTGCACTCATTTTAGAATTTTCTCGAACATTCTAAATCGATCATAATAAATGTAACTCATTTTGGAACTTTCCAGGTCAATACAAAAAAATTTAGAACTTTCTGGAACATTTTCAATCGCTTATAATAAATTGCACTAATTTTAGAATTTTCTAGAACTTTCTCGAACATTCTAAATCGATCATAATAAATTTCACTCATTCTAGAAATTTCTAGAACCTTCTCAAACATCCTGAATTAATCATAATAAATTGCACTCATTTTGGAACTTTCCAGATCATTCGGGAAATTTCTAGAACGTTCTTGAACATTCTAACTCGATAATAACAGTTTTGGACATTTTGGAACTTTCTAGATGAAGCCAGAAATTTGTAGAACTTTCTCAAACATTCTACATCGATTATAATAGTTTGCATTCATTCTATTTTTTTTTGGATAATTCCAGATATTTCTAGAACTTTCTACAACATTCCAGATCAATTATAACCGATTCACTCATTATGGAACTTTCCAGATCATTCGGGAAATTTCTAGAACGTTCTCGAACATCCTAACTCGATAATAACAGTTTTGGACATTTTGGAACTTTCTAGATGAAGCCAGAAGTTTGTAGAACTTTCTCAAAACATGCTATATCGATTATAATATTTTGCATTCACTCTAGAATTTTCTAGATCATTCCAGATATTTGTTGAACTTTCTAGAACATTCCAGATCGATTATAACCGTTTTACACATTTTGGAACTTTCTAGACCATTCCAGAAATTTTGAGATCTTTTCAGAAGTCCTCATGCGTTAGAAAAGGACAGCAATATATGTTTTAACATTTTCGCCACCCACAACCACTCCCTTCCACCCACCGCGACCAAACTACCTTACTACCACCTGGAGACCAAGGGGTATTTACCACCCCAACGGGAAGTTGATTGGAGTTGGTGGTGATTGAGAAAACTGCGTATTTACGTACCCACAAAAGCATTTTATATATATTATTAGATTTAGTATAGTTATATCTATTATTATTATTTTTATACCACTAAGGTGGCAAACAAGCATACGGCCCGCCTGATGGAAAGCAGTTACCGTAGCCTATGGACGCTTGCAACACCAGGGGTATCACTCGCGCGTTGCCGACCCTAAGTACAAAAGTGCATTGATCATTTTAATTTTAAATGATATACCTTTAATCTCTAAATACATCAAAGTTGCTATTGTTGTGTGTCTGTTTCTTATCTTAGTTCTTTTAAGCTTCACAATAGATACTAATTCAGTTGTTATCATCATCTAAATAATTTCATTCGGAAAATTTATGTGAATAAACTCAAAATTATAAAACAAAGTTGCTATTCTGTCCGTCTGTTTGTTTCCATAGTTTTTTAACTAACTATGAAATAGATAGTAATGAGCTTATTCCTTACGATTACTTTAAAAAAAATACGAAGTTTTAGTTCATGTTGGTTTCCTGAGAGGTCGCTCTGTTAACACTAACCTGGGTGAATTTGTGAATTATGTTCTACGATCCATGGACGGTCAATCACAGGTAGACGTGATCTACACGGATTTCGAAAAAGCATTCGACAGTGTGGATCACGTCATACTTCTCAAAAAATTGTATAACCTAGGAATACAGGGCGATCTTTTCCGTTGGATTAAGTCATATATCTCAAATACACACAAGCTGTTGTAGTTGGAGGCTATAAGTCAGATTTCGTGGTAGTACCATCGGGTGTGCCACAGGGCTCACATTTAGGCCCATTATTCTATAACGCTTATTTATACCTACGATATAAATACTTGCTTCAAACACTCAAACTTCCTGCATTACGCAGATGATAAAAAGGTCTTCTTAAATTCAGGATGACTTAAATCGGCTCGCCGTTTACTATTTACAAAACAGAATAAGCGTTAACACAGATAAATGCATCCAAATTACTTTCACTCGTAAAACTAAGCCTGTGATTTATAACTACTATAATATAAATGGTGTACAATTGCAACGCGTGGAATTTATCCGAGACTTAGGCATATTACTAGACAGCAAAATGATTTTGGACCAACATATTTTATCCATTGTGGATAGAGCATACGAAAACTTGGGTTTCTTGAAGCGAGTGAGCAAACCCTTTTCCGATCTCTCGTGTCTTAAAATGATTATCTTCGCTTATGTGCGGAGCATCCTAGAATTTGGGAGTATTTCCTGAACACCACTAGAAAGAATTCAACGGATCTTTATCAAACACTTACATTTTAAATCAAAAAAGGTATTTTCTGGTTACGAGGACGCTTGCACTCACTATAAAATTCCAACAAAGTCTGTCAGTCAGAAGAGAAATTCCTGATGTAAGCTTTCTTCACGGTGTGGTTAATTCTCGTCTCGATTGTCCTTCACTGACATCAAAATTCTCTCTAAGTATCCCTAAGCGTAGCCCAAACACAAAGTGTTTTGTGTTCCTCAAAGCCGTACTAATTACGGTCAAAATGAATTTGTATCACGTGTTACAAATCTGTACAATAAGAAATATAGCGATAATGACATAATTATACTCATGTACAAAACATACTTTTATGTAAAAAATTAGACAAAAGTCATTAAAACTATAGGTATGATACTTATACATATACACACACGCGCATACATACATACATATGTACATACATACACATTCATACATAACACGCACCAACACATCTCACAAAACCAAACGAACTTAACTTACCAATCTATACTTTATTTTATATTTATTTATACTTATTTAAAATCTTCATGTCATTTCTGCTCTGTATAATTTTTATAAATTTTATCATATTGTGATATCCTATTATTGGCTCTGGATTTATTATTCATCTGTATATAAAGCATGTATATTTAAATGTAGCTGTTGGATATCCTATGAAATAAAAATAAAAAATAAAATAATAGTCGAATTCCCCTCTCGCATTCTACAGAAACCAACAGTACTAAATCTTAATATATAAAATGATAAACTGATTGTTGATATATCAGCCCACAGCCCAAACCGCTGGACCTAGAGATTTGAAATTTTGCACAAAGATAGCTTATACAGTGGAGGCATCCACTAAGGAAGGATTTTTGGAAATTCCACCCCTAAGAGGGTAAAATAGGGGATGACAGTTTGTATGCAAGTCCGTCAGTTTTGAAGTTAAGATCTTCAAATTTTGTGTTTAGGCTGACGATTGAAAATTAATATATAGTTATCTCAGCGTTTGTGATAATTCCACCACCGAAGGGAGGAAAAGGGGGATGAAGTTGAGTATGCAAGTCCTTCAATTTCAAAGTAAACTTCACTAAATGTATTATTATACGGTGTAGGCATCCACTAAGGAAGGATTTTTGGAAATTCCACCCCTAAGAGGGTAAAATAGGGGATGACAGTTTGTATGCAAGTCCGTCAGTTTTGAAGTTAGGATCTTCAAATTTTGTGTTTAGGCTGACGATTGAAAATTAATGTGTAGTTATCTCAGCGTTTGTGATAATTCCACCACCGAAGGGAGGAAAAGGGGGATGAAGTTGTGAATGCAAGTCCTTCAATTTCAAAGTAAACTTCACTAAATTTAATATTATACAGTGTAGGTATTCCGTAAGGAAGGATTTTTGGAAATTACACTCCTAGGGGGGTAAAATAGGGGATGAAAGTTTGTATGCAAGTCCGTCAGTTTTGAAGTTAAGATCTTCAAATTTTGTGTTTAGGCTGACGATTGAAAATTAATATATAGTTATCTCAGCATTTGTAATAATTCCACCACCGAAGGGAGGAAAAGGGGGATGATGTTGTGTATGTAAGTCCTTCAATTTCAAAGTAAACTTCACTAGATGTATAATTATATGGTGTAGGCATCCACTAAGGAAGCATTTTTGTAAACTCCACCCCTAACAGGGTAAAATAAGGGATGAATGTTTGTATGCAAGGCCGTCAGTTTTGAAGTTAGGATCTTCAAATTTTGTGTTTAGGCTGACGATTGAAAATTAATATATATTTATCTCAGCGTTTGTGATTATTCCACCACTGAAGGGAGGAAAAGGGGGATGAAGTTGTGAATGCAAGTCCTTCAATTTCAAAGTAAACTTCACTAAATTTAATATTATACAGTGTAGGTATTCCGTAAGGAAGGATTTTTGGAAATTCCACTCCTAGGGGGGTAAAATAGGGGAATAGGGGGTTTGTATGCAAGTCCGTCAGTTTTGAAGTTAGGATCTTCAAATTTTGTATTGAAGCTGACGATTGAAAATTTTTTTATACATGTTTCAGCTTTTTTGACAATACCACCCCCGATAGGGTGAAAAGGTATGGGATGTATGTAAGTCGTTCAGTTTAAAAGTAAACGTCTCTTAATATATGATTACACAGTGTAGGCAACCACTAAGGAAGGATTTTTGGATATTCCATCCTTAAGAGGGTAAAATAGGGGATGCAAGTTTATATGAAAGTTCATCAGTTTCGAAGTTAGGACCTTCAAATTTTGTGTTTAGGCTGACGATTGAAAATTAATTTATATGTGCCTCAACGTTTTTGATAATTCAGATCCCGAAAGGGTAAAAAGGGGGATGAATTTGTGTATGGAAGTACACTAAATTTATTATTTAAGCTTATGGTTATAAACTAACGCAACGAATATCGGTGTTGTTGGAATTTGAACCCTTAAGGAGTGAAAAGGGGGATTAAATTTAGTATATGAAGTTCTTTATTTTCGGAGTAAAAATTTCAAAATTTATTATTTCGGCTTATGGTATTGGTGTATTGAAATGGCAAAGGATGCAAAGACTAGCCTAAACAACATCAGGAAAAAGAGAGGAATCGGTATTAAAACAAAGATCCGATTAATACGAGCATTGGTATTCCTCATTTTCATGTAGATGGAGTGAAAGCGTGAACTATACTGGCCCGAGAAAGAAAACGGATTGATGCATTCGAAATAATAATAATAATAATAATAATAATAATTTATTTATTGCCACACATTAAAAGCATACATATTATGATAGGAGACAAAAATTACGGCTAAAATTAAACAAGTCTATGAGTCTTCTGGCTCCCAAGCTAGAATAATCTGTATTATGGGAGCCAGTGAACCTCTATACAACAGTGAAGGACCAGCGCCAAAAATGCTTTATTATATAATACAATAGGAAACGTGTGGATGTTTGCAAGGGTAGAGTTTGGGTGTGTGTGTGTGTGTGTGTGTGTGTGGGGGGAGTGTGGGTGTATGTGAATGTCAGAGTCTTCATCATCTGAGTAAATCCTCAGTCATCTCATAGTCCAAGCTTGAAAGCCAATCTTTCAGTTTGTTTTTCACATCAAATTTAACGTGAGACACGATATGTAGAAGTGAATCAGCTTTATTATATAAATGTGAGCTTAGATACTTATAGTGTCTAGTAGCAAAAGCTGTACGATGGTACTCGCGCGGGCATGGTGCGATTCTCCTCCGGCGCGAACAATTGCCTATAGGCACAGGGACAGCTGAATTGTGACGACGTAGAACTGTGAGGAGCACAAACAGCTGCCTCACCGTCAACACTTTACAATCTTCATACAATTGCGTAGTTGAGTATCGAAAATGTTTGAATAGCATTACTTTTAAGACAGCTCTTTGTGCTCTCTCTAGTTTTATCATAGCAGTCTTGTCTGCTCCTCCCCATATTGGGAGGCAATATGAAATAATTGACTTACATAGAGACTCGTAAACCATATACAAAATATCGCGATCAGCGGAAGAGCGAAGTTTCTTCATCACAAAGATCAGTTTGCGCACCCTAGAGCAAACGTTGCCTATTTGAGCATGCCAGTTCATCGAGTCGTCCAATATAACTCCTAAATATTTTACCGTGCAAGACCTAGTTAGATGCAAACAGTTACAATTGGCAAGGTGGTCACAAGTATGAGCAGTGATGGAAAAAGCATCTTTCGGCTTATTAAAATTCCTTAGTGAAAAAGTTAGGTACTTGGTCTTTTCAATATTTAGAGTCAACAGATTACTATTCAACCAACGCATTACAATCCGTAAAGCATGCTCTGCATGCCGTTTGGCTTCGGTCCAGGTGTTACCATTGATGATTAGTGCAGTGTCATCAGCGTAAGACAAAATTTTGCAATTTGGAATTTTTAGGTCACAAAGTTCATTTATATATATTTTGAATAAAGTAGGGCCCAGCACACTACCTTGGGGTACACCATAATAGAGGGTTTGTTTGTCACTGAGACAATTATTGACACTAACCATCTGTGTCCGATTGTGGTGCTTGGAGACGGATTATGAAAATACCTTGGACCGCTCAACGCAACAATGCATCAATCCTATCGCAGCTCCAAATTAATACCCGATTATCCACCATATGTCACCAACGTATTCTTTCGTATTTCGGCTACATGGTGCGCAAAGGCGATGAAAGTTTAGAAAAACTGATCATAGTTGGGAACACGGAAGGAAAACGACTACGTGGTCGTTCACCAACTAGATGGTCTGATCAAGTAAAAGACTCATAGTCCACTAAGTTTTACACGGTCGTAAGGGACGGGTTGGAAAGAAACCGGTGGAGGCAGATCATCCGCTCTAGAATCAAACCTGATGCTGACCACGATCCTCAGACATGAGGGAAAGACTATAGAGAGAAAGAGAGATAAGGCCTCCAAAATTGTGCTGTGGAACTAGACTACAAGTAACAGCTCTCCGGCGCAATGTTATTGAGGCCAAAATATTTACTGGTTCTGCCAGAGGAGAAACAGTCTTCTTGCCGCGTATACCATTGATCCCAAATTACCTTCCGTTTGAATTTAAAAGATAACAGTTCCTAATTAAGGTTTGTTTCGCGATGGCTATTAATAAATCACAGGGAAAAACTCTGAAATGTGCTAGAGTTGATTTGCGGCAGGACTGGTTCAGTTTTATGTGGCATCCTCGCATGTGAGCTCTCAATCTACCTGAACTTTTGTCAATATCACACGTAGTGGCGGACAATAGCCATGAACAAAGCTCTATATTGTTACAATGATTCATAATATCTGGATAAAGAAATAATCTACGCGGACGAAGTCGCGGGCTATAAAGCTAGTTTTCATATAAAAATAATGTCACAACAAATAGACCCTACTCGCCGAAGCTGGCGCGTTTCACTAGTATTATATTATTATAATACAATATAAAATTATTGGTATTGATAATTATTTATATGATTGATAACCTTTAATTAATATTAAGACAAAGGTAAGCCTACGAGTCGAGATAAAGAATGTAAACAAACTTTCAATTTTTATTTAAAGAAATTATGTTGACAGCTGCTTTACCGACCGCTTTCCTGTACCACGAATCACACAACGACAGCTGTCGTCGACCAACTGACCTCATTATTGCATGCGAGTAATAATGATCGCTCGCTATCATAATGTAACTCAGTAGAGGTCGGTTGTTTACATATTTCATATCTCCTCTCGAAGGCTCACCTTTAGGTAGGTACTCTTGTCCTTTCTCTTTTGTTTTTTTTTAATGTTTTTAGGTGTACAATAAATTGTTATCTATCTATAATATTATACTGATCTGTAGTAAAGATAGTTATTATTAACAGACAAACAGTAGACGTATTTATATTGTAGTTTTAAGTAGTGTAATCTATAGTATTTTTTACAAAATGGATCAAGAATCACCAAAAACAGTTAACGAACAAAAAGATGTACTGACACAATTGTTAGGACAAATCGGAAGATGGCAGCTATTCCTATTCTTGACTATTATCGTAGTGAGGGTGCCGATGGCGTGGGTGCAAATGTCCATACTATTCCTGACTCCTGAATTAACTTTCTGGTGTGCGGAATTCTGGTCAAATACAACAGAAGTCCTGAATTCAACGTGCTACGAGGATTGTCTGCGGTATGAGTACGATGCTAGTCCGTTTGAGAACACGATTGTGTCGGAGTGGGATTTAGTTTGCGACAGGAGGTGGCTGGCGAGTTTTACACAGACGATCTTGCAGCTTGGGATACTGATCGGCAGCATACTTTTTGGATTTCTAGCAGACAGGTAGTACATTTTTGTAGCATTAGTTTTGAAGAATAGATGTTTTATATATGTACTTATATATTGTCCTGATATTATTCAAATCTACTCATAAAATGTTGGTCTAAGTCCCAGGAGGATTAAGGTTGGGTTGGGTTTGTCGATGGCTACTTTTTCTTGAAAAGGTTCCACTTTTCGTATGTGATGGGCGATGGCTGCCACACGCGTCATACTTGTGAACAGGTGCTGCTTGTGGGGGTTGGTCTGCTTAAGTTTGCCATTTATTTATTTACTTATTAAATATAGATTCAGTCTACTTTGTAGTTTTGCGGCCGCGCCGGGGCACGCAATTGTTGTCAGTGCGATTAGAATGTAAATATTATGTAATGAATCTAAGCTTGTTTTGAAAAGAGTAATTGCTGAGTTTATTGCCGGCTCTTCTCAGCAAATGCAACCTTCCGAACCGGTATTAGAGTATTAGAGTCAGACTTTTCATAAGTGCCTGCGAAGGTCTATTTGAATAAATGATTTTGAATTTTGAATTTTGAATTTTGATAAAACTCGTTTTGTTTCAGATTCGGACGAAAGTACACATTCTTGATATCAGTAGTGGGCGTCATAGTATTTTCGCTGAGCATTCCATACTCCGGCAATTACATCATATTCACCACCTTACGATTCTTCCTTGGAGTGGCCACTGCTGGCACCATGGTGATATCATTCGTCATCGTCATGGAATCAGTTGGGCCGAAGTACCGGGAAGTTCTGGGCTGCATATTCCACATACCTTTCAGCCTAGGACATGCGTCTCTTGCGTTGTTCGCGTATTACTTCAGGACTTGGAATACCTATACTTTGGCATCAGCTATACCAACGTTGGTGTTCCTGGGGTACTTCTTCACGCTGAACGAGTCTCCTCGATGGTTGGTCAGCGTTGGGAGGGTTGAAGAGGCTACGAAAATTGTTACGAAGGCGGCTTTGATGTAAGTTTTTAATTCATGACTAAAAACTCTTATGGTGCGTCTATGCTACGCGAACTGAGCACGAGCCGAGCCTCTATTCGTTAGTTGCTCGCGATGTCAAGTGTGGACATATAACGAGCTTACTAAGTGCCTACATCGAACCTACAAAACGAGCGCGATGCGAATCCCTTTGTTCGTCAAAAACTGACAATCGGAGCGCAGTCGAGCGCGAGCCAAACGCTCGAGGCTCGTAGGTCCGTCCACGCTACGCGAATCCCTGCTCCACGTATGCCCCATTATATTTGTGTAGAATGTCTGAGATGAGATTAAAATAATTATTTAAATCTCATCTCAGACGAATCACGGCTTGCGAGAATTTGGAACGTGGCGCTAAGATATATATGGTTTATTTTCTGCAACTCGGTGACAATACCCTGGTATTGCTATAGGCGACGACACACGGTTGCCATTTACTATGAGGTCGATCGTCTTCATCATCGCATAGAAAAGCAGTAACAGGAACAAAGACGTACCGTCTATTTTATGTGAATCCTATTTATTCCGATTTCTTTTTATACCACTAAGGTGGCAAACAAGCATACGGCCCGCCTGATGGTAAGCATCACATTCACATCGCGAAATTCATTTGTGTTGTGGCTCCTTTGAGTATATACTCAAAGTGTGGCTCCAAAACTCCCATGACACGTTATGGCAATCATAAAAAGACCCCATAGGTAACGTAATTCATTTCATGGCTACTATGCTACATACAGGTCGGTTACCGAAAGCTGGCACCTTCACAGTACTCAAGATATTCAATTTCACGATACAGAATATTTTATTAGGTACATACCTATATTCTACAAATAAATATTTTGGATTAATTGATTGTTTGACTTTTTTCGATCCAGCAATAAACGCCCAACGGCAAAGATCGAAGAAGCATTGATCAAAATGTCAGAAGATATCAAGACTCGCTCCGATGAATCGAAGCCGAACTACGTGGAACTGTTCCGAAAGTCTTTGAGGACGAAGACAATATGCTGCTGCATCATCTGGCTGATCACTGGAGCTATTTTCTACGGGTTCAATTAGTATATTGGGCAGACTAGTCCTAATCCTTTCCTGAGCGTTACAATTACTGCACTTATGCAGGTAACATTTCTTAACACTCTCATACTCGCTTTTTCAAATCATAAGGTCGGCTGTCATCAACCCTGCTAATGTCAATTGATTTGACATTGAGGGAATCATCAGAGAATTTTATTGGTTGTAAGTCGATATCTGTAGTTGTAAGAGATCTTAGCGGTGATTTTCTCTGAAAGCGAAGCAATTACTAAATTGAATTTCAGATGATTATATCAATCAATGACTGTATCATGTGGACAGGTTATCGACGAAATGAACTTCTGGTCATAGTATTCTGTATTCATTCTATTTTTTTTATTATAGATACCAGCACAAATAGCAACAATATGGCTAATCAGGCGTTTCGGGCGGAAGAAAACAACAATAATCTTCTCTATCCTAAGCGGAATATTTATACTAGCACTAGGCGTTTCTCCTAATATTTACTGGATAACCCTGACCTTAGGCACTCTGGGAGTCATGTGTTCAATGACAGTAGCCACGACTGTTTACATTTATACTTCAGAATTGTTCCCAACTGTTGTAAGAAACATGGGTATTGGAGCTTCTTCGACATTCGCGAGAGCTGGATCTATGGCCGCGCCGTTTATATCAAATTTAGCTATACCATGGTTACCGACTGTAATTTTTGGCGTGTCACCAATCCTTGCTGGACTAATTTGCATGTTATTGCCTGAGACTAAGGACTCTGATTTGCCTGATGGTCTTGGTGATGTTAAGAGTGATCAGAAGACATAATGAACATTGTGTACTAGTGATTAATATATGCAATCTATTTTACTTTTAATTTATTTACCTTAGTAGATACTAAATTTCGGTTAACTAAATCTGGCACGTTCAATACATTTACACGTAGCGCTTAAGAGTGCGTACCAAGCCAGAAAAATATGGCAATGTCAGATGAAACAAACTTATGTCTAATGTTCGCGTGCAAATGAGATGGAGATAGCGTGTTCCGCGGAACAAAAATGAACTAAGCGCTTTTTATCTAAATAACTCGTAAAGTATAGAATATTTTAAAAAATCGTTAGTAGCAGCCCTAGGTCATATGTTAGTGATATTATTTATCGATTTTTTGTCTTAATTAGATACACCATGAACGAATAAAACCGAAAATTCATTATTATTAGAGGTAGCTTTGTGATTTTTTTCTATCGAGGAAATTTCATTCCATTATGTTTTTGCTCAGGCAGAACCCTCGCGTATATAATGAAAATACCCATATAAAAATATTTTTTCATTTTAATACTATTTACTTGGTTAAATTTCTATTCTAAGATTGTTATTTTGCTTTATACGCAGTCTTAAGAGACGGGCAGACTTTTCATGATGCGCATGCAATGCGTAGTCACGCCTCGCGCTTATTCACAGACACTACACAAACGTAACGTGTAAATGTGTAGAACGTGCCAGATTTAGTTAACCGTCCTTATACTACATACAAATGTAGAATATGAAAACTTATGATTATGGGAGAAAGGTTTTGAGTAAAAACTAAAGAAATAACTACTAATACCGACATAAGTACTTATCTGTATTATAAAATATGTCAGATTCAAAAACAAAGTAGGTACTAATGACTAAAACTTAATTAATAACAATAGTTCTTACACATTATACAACAACACACCATAATAACACTATATTTCACACGGCACTAGTCCTCAGAGGCTAAACTATTCAAGGCATAGCACAGATTAAAAATGAGTCTTTTTACTAGGTATATCACAAGTCTTCACTCAGCGCCTCTTTTACCTAACGCATATGGAGGTTTAGCTGCTGTTCTAAGATAAAAGTTACCACGTAAACTGAAACAACAAATTTTGCTCGTAGTATAGTCGCTCAAGTAAATCTAGAATGTATAAAGCAAAGTTAATAAAACTCAGAAAATCGACGCCATATTTGTTTTGGCGACTACTAGCTAGATTCTTCAAAGGCCTTTCATAGAACTCTTTAAATGGTTAATGCTTCTAGACTGGCGTAGACATTTAACTGAATGTCGGTATTTAATTAACGAGCTAGCAGCCCAATCAACTGCCTGATTTAACAAGTTGACTGCGACATATGGACATATGCGCACATTATTTTGATTTTCAATTGTCCTCAGTGGATCATAATAACGATTTTAATTAAACGGGTTTTTTTAAATATGAAATAACTTACTTTGGGGTTGCTTTGAGTCCCATATAGACTAGCGGTTGTTCCTGGCACTGTCCGCGTAGGAAGGTGTCGTAGTCTTCGCACTTCCTAGCTAGAAATTCGCCGCCATTCACCGACTCTGCCCAGAATACCCACGATCGCCAATGACTGCAGAAATCTGAGGAATTAGAGTAAAAGTTATATTAATATGGATATGTGTTTTTAGACAATATATCTTCTAAAATATAGTCTTCGCTATTAATGTTGTGACTATAAGTGCTTTTTATTTAAATAATTGGTATGAGGCATAATTTTTGAAAAACATTCATGATTAAGCCTTACAGAAACATAAAGAATAGATATATAATAGATAAAATACAGATAGAAGATGGAGCGAAGATAGATAGCAGATTTAAGAACGAGTGAAGATGGATAGAAGATGGATCGAAGATAGATTGAAAATAGGTAGGCGATTGATAGAAGATGGAGCGAAAATAGATAGCAAATGGAGCCAAGATAGATAGCAGATGGAACGAAGATAGATAGCAGATGGATAGAAGATGGAGCGAAGATAGATTGAAAATAGGTAGGTGATTGATAGAAGAAGCGAAGCGCTCGTGGTGTAGCATGATTAGCCGTTCTTAATCGATCGGCAAAGTTAAGCTACGCCTGTCGTGGTCGGTACCTGGATGGGTGACCGCCTAGTGGTATTTCAAATCGAGCGTTTCCGTGCTTCGGAAGGCACGTAAAGCCGTTGGTCCCGGTTATCACTTAACTGTGATAGTCGTTAAGCTAGTTGGATGCCTCCTAGGCGGCTTGAAAAATTCCAACAGTAGGTTGACCACTAGCCTACCTCCACCGATCCGCAGTGGGCACGCGTGGTGGAGTATTGCCCATTCCCTTTCACCTTCATTTGTGAAAGGAGGCCTGTGCTCAGCAGTGGGACATTATAGGCTGATGATGATGATGAGATAGCAGATGGAACGAATATAGATAGCAGATGGATAGAAGATGGAGCGAAGATAGATTGAAAATAGGTAGGCGATTTATAATGGAGCGAAAACAGATAGCAGATGGATAAAAGATGGAGCGAAGATAGCAGCAGATAGAAGATAGATAGGAGATAGGTAGAAGATGCATCAAAGAAAGATAGCAGATCGACAAAAGATACATAGATAGTACAACCAGAACCAGACCCACCTTCATAAGAGAGCGGCACAGTGGCCGAGAGGCAGCCCGGCTGCTTGGCCTTCCCCTCGTTGGGCCAGAAGTCGGCGTGCGCCGAGCGCGCCGGGCCGCCGTACCCGCCGGCGTCCGAGTGCACCGCCTCCACGAACACCGCGTCCGCACGAGACATGGCCGGCCCCAGTATACCTGGGTAGAAGCCCGGGTACGCCGGGTCTAGGCCTGTTAGCCTGAACAAAAGGGTTATGCGTATAAAGCAAAATAACAATCTTAGAATTGAAATTTAACCAAGTAAATAGTATTTAAATGAAAAAATATTTTTATATGGGTATTTTCATTATATACGCGAGGGTTCTATCTGAGCAAAAACATAATGGAATGAAATTTCCTCGATAGAAAAAAATCACAAAGCTACCTCTAATAATAATGAATTTTCGGTTTTATTCGTTCATGGTGTATCTAATTAAGACAAAAATTCGATAAATAATATCACTAACATATGACCTAGGGCTACTAACGATTTTTTAAAATATTCTATACTTTACGAGCTATTTAGATAAAAAGCGCTTAGTTAATTTTTGTTCCGCGGAACACGCTATCTCCATCTCATCTGCACGCTGCACGCGAAGATTAGACATAAGTTTGTTTCATCTGACATTGCCATATTTTTCTGGCTTGGTACGCACTCTTAAGGTTCGACCATCCTTCGGCAGAGAGATGTCATTCCTTCGGCCGTCTTTCGTTCAACGTCACAACCAACGCCCGCCTGTTACCGTAGCCTTTAGACGCTTGCAACACCAGAGGTATAAGCGCCTTTGCACATTATAAGAAAATTTCTTGTGTCTGATCAGACATGTCTTATAAGACATTCAGTCGCACTGGTTCTTATATGAGACCGTGCACATTACAAGAAATTTTTTCTTATGTCTGATCAGACACGCGTCGTCGTCGGCTGCATATTCGACGTCGCGCCTACATAAGACGTCTTGCTTAGACACGACATCGACTCATATATGGAAACTAGTTCGCGCGTGCACATTCGTCGTGGCTGCGTCAGCCAAAACAACTATAGTGTCCACGCTTTTATTTCGTGTTTAGAATGTTAATTTATTTATTTTATTTAAATCAGCTCAATTTTAATTTTAATACAATAACTTTTATTTTTATTACTGTTTTATTTTTCATGTAACCCAGTTATGTCATTTTTGTAAAGTTAAGAAGTGGATTAATGTTGTTTGAATAAAATGAATAGTAATTTTTATTTTTTACGTTAATTAAACTTTTATCAAACATGTAATGTTACATGAGTAAAATAAAAATGAATATATTGAACATTTAAGCTCTATAGTCTCATTGATTCTTGTAATATTTAATGGATGTATCCAATAATGCCTACAACTACGGCCGTTTTCTATGTCTATGGTACAAGTCAATCACTGTAAACTCTGTCGTCTGTCCATTTGGTACGCGTGTATTGTCCGTCCGTGAAATATGGTTACAGACAGCGGATAAGACGTCTTGCATGAATGTGTACGATGAACCAGACAAGAAATTTGTCTTGTCGAACGGTCGTGTCTGATAATGTGCAAAGCCGCTAACGGTTGCTGACCTTTGAATCTTTACATACTTCTTGGTAGTTTGAAGGAAAGTTGAGAGGAGTCGGTGTGCAGGCAGAAGAGACATCTTTGTGTAATACACCGCTGGTACACTGGCAGAACAGCGTTTGCTTATAGAACTCTGGCGACGTTACTCGACACAGAATTGGGTGCCGTATTTTATAATTTTTTTTTTATTAAATGGGCTTGCGTTTGGCCACTGACCCGCCCATAAGGGGCGATGACGAAGCCTAAGATGAAACACGCATACCCAGAAGAAACCTATTCACTCTGGCCTTGAAAGTACCTAGATTGTAAGCGTCAGGAAACACAGACGCCGGAAGCAAGTTCCACTCCCTTGCTGTCCGCATTATAAACGAGGATGCAAAACGCTGTGTCCGGTATGTCAACAACGTACGGGTGAAAATTGTCTCGGTGTCTTGTGACCTTGTGATTTGAGAACTTGCCCAGTCGGGCTGCTCCGAATGTTCCTGATACATCTTAGGACTAGGATAATGAAAAAGTGAAAGTACCTTGGTACTCTATATCCTTTATCCGACATATACCTGGCAGCAGTACCAAGTATATGTGTTCCTAACGAGTGTCCTATGAGGTGGAGACTTTCGAGAATAACCCCTTCATTCACCAGCCTTAGCATCGCCTTGCCAGTCTCTTTGCCCACCTAGAAAGATTTAAAAAAAATATTAATTACATCACTGAACAGGCTTAGAGATAATCCCTAATTTCCTTCATTTCCATCCCTTTCCTAACTCCTAAACACGCAGGGTTTAAATTTCGCGCCTAAAACCCACAAACTACAATCAATGTACGGTGTCGCCCTCTCACGGCGAATGATATACGTGTTTGAGTGAAAAGAACACTGTGCAGCAGACATATTGAATTTAAAACGAACCGAAGCGGCCGCTATCTCGACAATTTTAAAAATACTAACAATCAAGAAAAATAACAGTGTTGTGGTGGAACGTGAGACCTTGTAAGTGCCTATTCAGTTTCCTTTATCTCCATCTTTTAGCCTGGTAAATTCTTGGGTTGACCAGCCAGACAAAACTATGTACAAAAAAAAAACTTTTACTTTATTAGTTCAAAACATAAAGTTGGTCCATTACGAGCGCGAATACCTATGGAAAAACAGTATTTTGTTAATCTCAGGTTCAATTTCGATCGAAAACTCTGAGAAATAAGCAAAATTACGCATTTTATTGTAAAACTAGGTATAACCTTTTAAAATTGTGTTGGTTATACGTACAGTGATACTATACGGATTCACAAGTCATTACAATTTAGTAGCATTACATCTTCATTACATTTTGTTCGAGTCTTCATATAAGATTGGAACCTACCTCCAAAATATTTTATAAATTTTATAGAATTCGTAACAATATTTTATGGTATTTATGTTACATTTACATTATAAAACTTATATATGTAAGTAGGTACTTACACACTCCACCTCAAATCTACACCTAAATTGATTTCATTTACCTTCATACACCAAAGTAGGCTATCTAACATTATTTTATTTTTAGCTTCGAACTAAACATGGAAGCAAGTAAACTTAAAATACTTCAATCACAACGCGAATATGTATTCCGAGCTATGCAAATCCTTTACGACTTATCTAACGAAATGGTTCAAGATCGTTCAAAGGTATCGGCGTTCAAGTCGAGATACACTCGAGTTCATTCAATTCGCGAAGAATTTGGTTCGTTGTGTAATGAAATACAAACTTTAGAGTTAGCAATCAAACCCGATGTACAAATTAACCAAAATTCTATGGTTTCATTTGACGAATTGTATTATGCGGTGATCGCAGCGGGTAGCACGTTGCCGATATACGAGAAGAGCTTCAACGTCACCGGATCGCCAGCGGACGGCTCGGCCGCGGGCGCGGGCGGCGTGTCGCCGGCGCGAGTCGACTCCGATCTCACGCATTCCGGGAATTCCAAAGTCAATGCGCGTTTACCTAAATTTGATCTACCTAAATTTGATAGCAACATCGAAAACTGGCAAACGTTTTATGATACGTTTGTTCACTTAATTCATGAGAATAATTCTATATCACAAATAGAAAAATACCATTACCTTGTGTCGTGTTTACGCGGACCCGCCTTATCGATTGTAAAAGGGATTCCAATGACAGCCAATAATTATGAAGTTGTTTTCGACGCCTTAATCGAACGTTACCAAAACAAACGTATCTTAGCTTTGACATATTTAGATAAATTCTTAAGTTATCCAGCAGTTAAATCGGGTAATTTTCAAGAATTGCAAGTATTAACAAACGTGTTTTATGAATCATATCATGCGCTCCAATCTTTAAATATCAAAAACTTTGGTGATTTTATTTTATTTCATTTAGCCTCTCGTACCCTCGATTCAGATACCCGCAAACGGTTCGAATCTCAAAACAGTTCAGAAATACCTTCATTTAGTGAACTATTAAAGTTTCTTCAAGACTACGTAAAGATCTTAGAAACTAGCGAACTATCTTTGAGTTCTACCAATTCTACCCGTACCATTGAACGAAAACAATTGCCAGCGAGTAATCGGCAGAACAGCAGCGGATCAAAACGCTCATCTTATCTTACTAAATCTCAACCTACGACATCATTCACTTGTTCTTGTTGTAATGAAGCGCACTCAATCTATAGGTGCCCTACTTTTCAATCTTTAGACTCTGGTGCTAGACTCACTTTAATTGAAAACAAAAAAATGTGCACCAACTGTTTACGTACTAATCATGTCGTAGATAAATGCTTTTCTAAAGTATTTTGTACTTTATGCGGATTACGTCATCACACCTTACTACATACTGAGCAAACGCAACCCAGCTCTAGCGCTGCCACTCAAGCGAGCACCGGTGCTCATGTCGGAAGCAGTAGCGGTATAGTACTACTAGGTACGTGTCAGCTGCGCGTGTGCAACCCTGTCGCCGGCACACAGCGCACCGTGCGCGCATTGGTTGACAGCGGCGCGCAGGATTGTTTTATCACTACGGCTTGCGCCAAGGCTCTCGGTTTAAATCTCCGCCGATGTAATCTTACAGTCGCTGGCTTAGGACAAAACACAGTATTTCAAGTTAGGGGTGTGACGGAATGCGTTTTGAAACCACTCGATAGTAACGATCCGCAGTTTAACATTAAGCCGATCGTGTTAGATCATATAACAGCTCAACTGCCTAGCAGTATTGTACCGTCAGTCGTTCGTGAATATTGCAAGCATTTAATATTAGCCGATCGCGATTACGATATTCCCGCGGAAGTCGACATATTAATAGGGGCAGAACTATTCCACGAAATATATGATGGTCAACGTATCAAACTGGGGCCCGGCCTACCGGCCGCTCTGCATAGCATTTTCGGTTGGATACTTACCGGTGCTGTCGATTCTGATTTATCGTTACCTCCTATTACAACGTCTTCTCTATTAGTCACTACATGCAGTCTCGATGAACAAGTTAGGCAGTTCTGGGAAGTCGAGGAACCACCGCACGTACCTATTACTGTACCCGAGGATGATATCTGTGAACATTCATATACTAGTTTAACTTATAGAGAATCTAATGGTCGCTACGTCGTACCACTCCTCTTAAAGGATCGCGACTGCCCGTTAGGTGATTCATATAATAGTTCTTTGTCGCGTCTAACTCATCTCGAAAAAAAGCTTAGCCGCCAAAGTCAACTTAAAACTGATTATATTAAATTCATGCGCGAGTACGAAAGTTTGGATCACATGTATCCTGTACCTAATGCGTCCTTACAAACGGACAAGCGTTACCTTATCCCGCATCATTGCGTCCTTCGCCCTGAGAGCACAACTACCAAGCTGCGAGTAGTGTTCGACGCAAGCTGCAAAACCACAAACGGTTTATCTTTAAACGACATTGTATTTACTGGACCTAAGCTGCAAGTTGACATCATAGACATTATCACTGGCTTCAGACTACATACGGTAGTATTCACGTGTGACATATCAAAAATGTACCGAGGAATTTTGGTTAGGCCTGAGGATCGCAGCTATCAGCACGTGCTGTGGCGAGAATCTCCTTGTGACCCAGTCAATGAGTACGAACTCGCGACTGTCACCTACGGAGTTAGCAGTTCCCCTTATCTCGCAATCCGTACTCTCCATCAGCTAGCTAGTGATCACGGCGCTGAGTATCCACTCGCCGCTGAGGCTCTTCGTCATGAAACTTTTGTCGATGACGTCACTACCGGGGCACCCTCATTAGAGCAAGCTATCGAACTAAAAACTCAACTTGTCAATCTATTAGGATGTGCTCAACTTGAACTTCGCAAATGGAGCAGTAATTCCAAATCTTTTCTTAACACCTTACCAGTAGATCATTGTCAAATTCCAAAGCCTTTCTCAGAAGAAAGCAACAAGTCTACGCTTAAAATCTTAGGAGTCCAATATGACCCCGTAGGTGATAACTTTACCTATTCACAATCTCCGATTGAGGATGGCAATGTAACAAAGCGTTCTATTTTATCCAACGTGGCGAGAATCTTTGATCCACTTGGGTGGCTCACACCATTCATTCTCAAAGCAAAATTGCTCCTTCAAGATATATGGCGTCTCAATCTTTCTTGGGATGAACCTGTGCCCAGAGACATATGTCATGATTGGAAAAATTTCATCTCAGACCTTTACAACTTGAAACTTATCGAAATTCCACGTCGAGTCATACCATGTCAGTCAAAACAATTCCAACTTATTGGATTTTGTGATGGATCCACAAAAGCATATGGATGCTGTGTCTATCTCCGCGTGGTTACTCATGGTGAAGTTCAAATCCACCTTCTTATCGCTAAGTCTAAGGTAGCACCTTTAAAAGTTCTTACCGTTAACCGTTTGGAACTTTGCAGTGCAGTATTGCTCTCCAAAGTGGTTAATCGTATCCACGCCTTACTTAGTAAAAAACTTAATCTAAATCAAACAATGTTATTCTCCGACAGCTCGACTGTTTTGTCATGGTTGAGCACGGAACCACACAAACTTAAAACTTTTGTAGCACACCGCGTAGTGCAAATTAACGATTCTATCGTTCCAACTGTGTGGCGACATGTTTCCACTCATGACAACCCAGCCGACATCTGTAGTCGCGGTTTGTCGTGTTTACAGTTGGCTACTTGTGAAAATTGGTGGTCAGGTCCTAAGTGGCTAACTAGCGAGTCAACTAACTGGCCTGTGTCAGTAGTTGAAAAGCATGACAACGTCGAAGAGCTTAAGTCATCGTCACACTTGTGTCATGCTGGTGTAGTGACACAAGATGCTGACGTGCTTGACAACCTCCTGGAACGTTCCTCCACTCTTTTACGTGTAAAAAGAGTAGTAGCTTGGATTTATCGTTTCATTAATAACGCTAAAGTTACACGTTCCGAGCGTAACCTTTCATCTTTTCTAACCTCCACGGAACACGATCAATCTTTAGAATATTTGGTTAAACATATTCAGCGTCAACATTTTGAGGAAGTCATACTCCATCTTAAATCTAATAATCATAAACTACTTCCAAAACATTTATTGAAGCTTTCTCCATTCATTGATTCTCGCGAAGTCTTGCGAGTGGGGGGGCGACTCAAACACACAGACTTACCCGAACGCGTCAAACATCCATACCTCTTGCCAAAATTATCTCGTTTGAGTACTCTTATGGTAGATCACTATCATGCAACTTACCTTCATTGTGGGCCCCGCCTACTGCAATCTTTAATTCAACGTCGATTTTGGATACTTGGCATTCGAAATCTTATCAGATCCCGATTATCTAAATGTGTAATTTGTTTTAAAGTAAAACCTAAGTCTCTTCAGCCTGTCATGGGCGATCTTCCACCTTCCCGATTGAAATCAGATCACTGCTTTCAAACAGTTGGAATCGACTTCGGAGGTCCATTCATGATTAAAGAGAATAAGCGACGTAACGCTAGAACTTATAAGGGATATTTGTGCCTCATAGTATGCCATGCAATTAAAGCCGTTCATCTTGAGTTGGTCACCGAATTGACCACCGAAGCCTTTATAGCAGCTTTAGACCGTTTTGTATCTAGGAGAGGCCTTTGTAAATTCATAGTTACTGACGGAGGTACCAATTTTGTAGGCGCCAAGCGCTATCTGTCTGAAGTTTCTGAAATGCTTAGCAAAGAAAGCGATCATATTTCTAATCAACTATCATTTCGCGGTATAACTTGGAAGATTAATCCACCATCGGGACCTCACTTCGGAGGTATATTTGAAAGTGGTATAAAATCAACCAAATATCATTTAAAACGGATTATCGGATCCCAAATTCTTACATTTGAAGAGTTTTATACTATTTTGACGAAGGTGGAAGCCATGTTGAATTCTAGACCCCTGGTAGAACTCTCGTCCGATCCCGATGAAGTTGACGCTCTGACCGCAGGCCATTTTCTGATAGGCCGACCTTTGGTATCGTTGCCGGAACCAGTATATTCCGAAAATGAAACTCTACGATCTCGATGGCAACTGTTACAGAGACTATCTCAAAGTTTCTGGCGAACTTGGCAAAGAGATTATTTGCATACGTTGCAACAACGAATGAAATGGTTTAAAAGCGATAACCGTCAACCAAAACTGAACGATCTTGTTACTATTTACGAACCTAACTTACCAGCTAACGAATGGCGACTAGGTCGCGTAGTACAGCTTCATCCAGGTAGAGACAATATCATTCGTGTTGTGACGGTTAAGACTTCAAAAGGTTTACTTGTGAGACCTGCTATCAAAATCTGTCCACTTCCGATAGATTAAATTAACATTACATTCCTAATTCAAATCTTTATCTTATATTTAACATAGCCTTTATTCAACACAATTATTATTATAATCAATACACTTAAGTAACTATAAAATGACTATATGAATCCGCATAGTAGTAGTCTCTATCTTCTTATTGATCTTTTGAAATACTCGGTTTATTTCAAGTGGGGGGATATGAACAGGCTTAGAGATAATCCCTAATTTCCTTCATTTCCATCCCTTTCCTAACTCCTAAACACGCAGGGTTTAAATTTCGCGCCTAAAACCCACAAACTACAATCAATGTACGGTGTCGCCCTCTCACGGCGAATGATATACGTGTTTGAGTGAAAAGAACACTGTGCAGCAGACATATTGAATTTAAAACGAACCGAAGCGGCCGCTATCTCGACAATTTTAAAAATACTAACAATCAAGAAAAATAACAGTGTTGTGGTGGAACGTGAGACCTTGTAAGTGCCTATTCAGTTTCCTTTATCTCCATCTTTTAGCCTGGTAAATTCTTGGGTTGACCAGCCAGACAAAACTATGTACAAAAAAAAACTTTTACTTTATTAGTTCAAAACAATCACTACATAGTATAAAAAGAAGTCGCTTTCCGCGTCTGTCTGTCTGTTTGTCCGCTAACTCCTTCTAAACCACGGAACGGATTTTGATGTGGTTTTCACTATCAGTTACATTTTTCCAGGAAGGTTTATATATGCATGTTATATACTCCGTGACTTATTCGTCTTAGAAACGCAGCACACATAATGTACCCAATGAATAGGTACCATCATTTGTTTAATTAAAAAAAAAAAAACAAATATTATTCATTATGACGCATGACGTAGTTTTAAAGTCCCTGTTACGAGCGCAGTCTACTCGACCCGTGCTCTGGTTGGTATTTGCTACCATTTTATACATAAACATTAATTATTAACTCGATTTTTCATAATTCTAATGAATTTAATTTATTTTTAGTTTTTCTTTAATATAAATAAATAATTATACAAATGATCAAAAAAAGTTTTATTAGTTTATACGATTGAGATTTTTTTGACCTGCGTGATAGGTGTTATCTTATACCCGGTTTCAATAAACAAAAACGAATCGTTTGGTTTTTATTGCCAAACTGGGCATATAGATCAATTCGTAAGCTAATTTTACCTGTGATAGCTACTTCCATATGGGAGGGTCTGCTATGCAAAGCTTTGAGGTCTTTGCTTAATTATTAGTAAAGATATAAGAGTCTTAATTTTAATAAACCTTAACCGATACCGGTCCGTAAATTATTGAAACCGGGCCTTAACCAACAATGCCGACTACCCGTCAATGGAAATATATGTAGGATACTCACAAACGGCACATCCAAAGCGACGAACACATAGTTACCGAAGGCTAAATTTGCCCAATCGACGACGATGATGTTGTACCCACCGTGCTGTAGGTACGCCTTTACTATTGTCAACACACTGTCGTCCGTACTCAGCTCCACGTACCTGGAAACATAATTTGGTTTTTAAGGCTTATTAACCTTAGAATACAGAACAGTCACTCTTAAGCATCGAGCTATTATAACTACGTATAAGAACCTATACAGAGAATGAATAATAGTACCACAGAAGGATAACATCCTGATAGCAAACATGTGAGTTTAAACCTAGTTACAAGGTCAGTAACGGTATACAGAAGACACCACACATCACAACTATGTTCCGTTCAAGTGTGCCCGGGATCATGTGAGCCCATCCGGCCACACTTTTTTTTTTTTTTTTTTTTTTTTTACTGTTTATAGGCCTGTGTTTGACCGCAATCTAACCATGATAAGTGATGATGTGGCCGAAGGTGGTAAGCACACAAAGCCTAGAAGGAACTGGCTCTCAAGTGCGACTATCGGAACACACCGAAAGGTGATTGGCGACAGATTTTCAACTTGAGGGTGGTAGCCAGCCAGGCGGGTACTACAAAGTACCCTACCACCGTGCTATGGTTTCCTCACGATGTTTTCCTTCACCGAAAGCTCAAGCTCATTGTAGGATTCGAACCCGGGACCTTCGTCTCGGTATCCGACGTCACTACCACTGAGCTATCATCGCCTTAAAAACACTTGTTGTTGTAGAACGATGAACGGACCGCGTAAGCGCCGTGAAAATCACAGTGTTTGCGAGAAAAATACGCCTAAAAGCGTTTTGTATTTCAACTGTCTGCTTAGACCTCAAATTATTGTTTCAGCGCTAAAGATAACTTTAAATGACTTTAAAATAATGGGACATAACCTTTGCTTATGATAGCTTCTCTATACGTAGTAATAATAGCTCAATGCTCTTAAGGTTATACGTTTGCTGTACGCATCGAGGAATAATCCCTATAGAGTAAGTATACCGAGTAATCCAATTCCGCAACTAGTCAGTGATTTTGCACTGATTTTAAATAGTAATGTCCAATCACTGCTCATGGGTCTTTTTTGCCAATCAGAGCGCATTGGCAGTGGTGGGAAATTGGCAAAATTAACGTCATTGCGCTTCGTTCGATGGCTGTATGATATTTCCATTAAATGGGTCACTAGGCAAAGTTTACGGTTGTTACAAAGCAACCAACCAACAATAGGTTACTTTCCTGAAAAAATCTATTTAGTCCGTCATATACATTATCAAAAAATATTAGACACGTATTTTTTCTTTTGTCAATTAAACAAAAAATTACGAGGTTTGTTGAAGTTCCGCGTGACGTCACGGTGTGGTACACATTTTAGGAACAAGTGACGTCACGAGCCCCCACTCCCGAACTTAGTCGCTCTTTATCTTCGTCAGTTGTTAATGATTTGGTAAAGCAAAAAATACGTGTCCAATATTTTTTGAATTTTTTTTTACCCGGGCAACATCCCTATTATGGTACCAAGATGGACTTTTTGGCGGGAACTTGCAGAGTGACGTAGCATTTTCATTTTTATTTTCATAAATTCGTGTATTTTGAGTTTTATTGCATATTATCGGTGGTATTTTATTCAATAAAGATCAATATATGTGCACCAGTGAAGTGAAATAAAATGAATATGTGTATCGTGACTTTACAAGTTGTCTCAAAAAGTCCGTGAAAAGTTTTAGTACAATGACCACCATTTTACTAAAACATGACTGGACGGTGACTGAACATGCAGACTATGTGAAAGTGAATGTGCGGACTTTATTATAGTGATATTATAAATAAAATGTATGCGACTGAAGGACTTAGTATCCAGGGTCAAGAACAAATTTACAAAAAAAAAAAAGGTACCAATATCTCCACCATGACAGGACCTGGCCTGCGCGCCAATTTCATCACCATTGGTTGAGCCGTTGAGGAAAAATACAAACAGACTTAATTGTGTATTTACAATATAATGCTGATTGTTTAGCATAATATTAAAAATGCTCATTTCTTATAAGTTTAATAATTACGTGTCAATCAAACATCAAGATGTATTTTTCACCTACATGGTTGTTTGATTCGTAAAGGTCAATGCCATAATGTATTTTTAAATATTCTTGCTTCGTAATGTGAATAGGTATATTATCCTGATATAAGGTAGCAAAGATAAGATGATGGTAAGCGGTTACCATAGCATATTGACCCGACGACGCTTGCAACACCAAGGGTAACACTCGCGCATTGCCATTCCTACAAAAATCACTTCACACCCTTGTTGAAGAACCTTGCTTTATCAAAGCTACGACAATTGTCTTAATTTCATAAAATATCACGAACATTGTCGGTCGCCATTTTGAATTAGGTTCTTGCGTATTAATTTAAAACATGATTTTTATTGTACTTTAAATCGCGTTTAAGAAAATAACAAAGACATTTATAGGTATAATAGGAAGCGGCGCGTGACCCTCGCGAGAACCAACAGGGACATAATTTGTGATTCGTGGTTGATTGAGACTGTTCCTCGATGATTGAGACATATGGATTAATAAATTAGATTTATTAATATTTTTACTCCGGAGTCCTAAATATATTATTATACCTAAGTACATACGAATTTTAATTTCAGTCTTTCTATTTCTATGGTCATAAAGAACTTACCCGTGAGTATAAACAACTGTGGGCTTCTTGAAGTCAAAGTTGGGGTCTGACAGTAAGCCCTGGACGTCTCGTATACGATACGACGTTGGTGCCGTGGTGTTAGTACTGAAACATAATTAAATAGCTATTAATAAATAAGTACAGCCATAAGCCATAGCTAGTGCCTGGGAGAAAAATAGAACTTGTCTGGTTTCAGTGAGAACTTAACGTCTGTGTCAATTCTGGCTGATTGTCCAGTTTAGGTACCTATGAAGCCTACGCTACGGACGCATTCCGATCCATTGAGAGGCCGTGCGCGACTGAAAAAGATGGAGCTTTACGATACAAAGATGTTTGCAGGCAGGGATGTTATGGATATGAAATTTCGGATCTGGATATGGATACGGATATAATATGAATAATATTATACTGGTTTCAGATACGGTTACGGATATGAAATTATTTCGGATATCCAATAGGTTTCGGATAATTTCAGTTACGGATATTGGATTTTCAAGGAATTGTAAAAGGAAAATACAAATATGTAGTAACGATTTAACGCGCGCGGCTAGTGTTGGCTCGGTCAGGCAAAAAATTTACATAACGTGTCTCAGTTAGACTCCGCTGCTATCCGAAATAATTCGAAGCTTTTTTTTAGATTCCGTTACGGTTTAGGATGGATTTTTATTTCCGGTATCCGATTATATTTCGCTTACGGTTACGGAGCTCCATAACATCCCTGTTTCCAAATATCTTTTCCTACTTAAACACAGTTTTATAGAGAGTGAGCCTACTGGACGTTAGGAGCACACGCGTGCCATACGATGTTTTCAACACACTTGCGAGGAAAAAAACAGACTTGTATTTTTTTAAGTTGATGTTTTGATAATAAATCAATGAGAACGTCAACAAATATGGCGCCCACGTTTTTTTTTTAACTATGCGCTGTCAAAAAAAAAACCTGCTCACCGTAGGTGTTCGTTAACGTTCTCATTGTGTGGTTATGATTATCAAAAAAGCAAATTCACACATGTATAATAATACTGTATTATTGCTGACTAATAACAATGATTCAATTAGCATCACTTACCCGTAAAAACGTAAGAAAATGTTCGTGAAACTTCTGGATCTACCGGTAGGGACTGAAATGAGAACAATAATTAAAATAAGTATCGTAGGGACATTTTTCTTTGCCATACCAGGCAGACAAATGTTTGTAGGTGCTAGTGGCAATTGAATACACGATCTTTGACATGGCTGTCGAGGTATAAAACCACCACACCATACCGACTGTTTTTTTTTGTAAAAATAAATAACACTAAAGGGTTATTGGATCACAATACCTAAGTAAATAAAATTACTAATACATAATCGGTTTTGAATCAATATTTTGCGATCCTAAAAACAATAATAATACAGACTAACCCCCTTATTCATAATAAAGTTATCAAACGTTGATTAGCTAAAATTCCGAAGTCTTTATCTGACAGGTGAAGGTGATCGAAAGAGTGAGACGGGGCACACTATTACACTGATTTAGTTAAAAAGCGATTATGAATAAGGGGGTATGTATTTGCGAAAAATACATCGTCGTACCTAGTGTAGTAAATATAATAGACAGCGCGGTATCGGTAAGTAGGTACTGATAATTTTAAAAAGGTTCAAAGTCAAAGCCTTATTCAATTTAGGCCCCAGAAGGGCACTTTTACTGAAGTTACCACCGGTTCGGAACTCGGCCTTCAACTGAGAAGTATCGGGCAAGAAACTCAGTAAGGTTACATTTTTTAAAATATTTTTTGGATAATCTAAGTTAATTTTAGAGATAGTAGCTGAAATTAGTAGAACTTACCATTCATGTGGCTGCGAATGATTTGCTGGAAGCTTTTCAGCGACAGCGGTAGACTTGCATCCCTTTGACACTCACACGTCAGTAACACTTGAACACAAATGCATTTCATTACAACCTAATGTCTTAATTATCATGGTCCGAAATACGCTTACGAGCCATTTCAAATACATAAGCAGCTTTCGGGTGCTTGGAGACAGATTTTCAACTTGAGACTACTAGTCAGGTAGGTACTATTTTTTTATTTTTTTTATTTTTTACTGTTTATAGGCCTGTGTTTGACCGCAATCTCACCATGGTAAGTGATGATGCGGCCGAAGGTGGTAAGCACACAAAGCCTAGAAGGAACTGGCTCTCAAGTGCAGCTATCGGAACACACCGAAAGGTGCTTGGCGACAGATTTTCAACTTGAGGTCGAAAAACAAATCGGTCCAGCCGTTTAGGAGGAATTCAGTGACATACACACGTGCAGTAGAATTTTATATATAAAGATCAACTTTAAAACTATTCAAATCAACCTAAAATTACATGTGACAATTCCAATGTGACGTTGACACAGTAAACGATACAATTCAGGCCGAGTTGGATCGCAACAGTTGACGATACGGCTCCTGTTTCTTGTAGTGATCCTCGCAATTTTGTGTAGCTCGTCGACCGTGGCTTACATTCATCATGATATCTACTTATGTAATTATAGTGAGTCAGCACAGGTATTATGGAAATAAATGAGGAAAAGATACCTGTTTGCTCAAAACATAATTACAAGTTTTTATTTTAATAATTGCACCAATATTTAAATATGTGACGAAGCAGTTTTATACACAACTCAGACTAGCAACGGTCTACTGAAGTTTTATTAGAAGCTTTTATTTAACTTGCAATGTACGTATGTATGTTTGTTTGTTCGGGTGGAATCTTGCAAGTCGAATTTCATTTTCCAGTGGTCGGATTGACTTGATATTTGGTATACATTAGTATATTGGATGACAATGCAAGTACAGTCAACAAAAAGTACAGTGACCAAAAAAAGCTTGTATTAAAAATATTTTTAACTTATAGTCTAGTTAAGTTTTTCGCCACGAAGGTAAAATTCATCCTGTAGTATTATTAACTGTTTGCTTAGGGATTGAATTTCGGGAAATCTATACTTCTATACTAATAGTATAATAAAGTGGACGAGTTTTTTTTGTTTGTTTGTTTTTTTGTTTATTTAAACAGGCTAATCTCTGGACCTAACAGTCGGATTCGAAAAATTATTTCACTAATAGGAAGCTATATTATCCCCAAATATTATATCTACTACTGTTTATCCCGGGAACGCGGGTGAAAACGCGGGGAACAGCTAGTCCTTCCATAAGGACGCACTTAGTTTTTTTTAAATAAATAATTATCATAGTCTTCATCACCAACAGCAAATAAATATCATCACTAAAGAGGTACTAGCCTCCCCCCACATTCGGTTGTATTTTTTTTTAATGTCTGTTAGGTCCTCATAACTCCGTCATTTATTAACCGATTTGGAAAATTCTTATTTTATTTGAAAAGGTACACTTCCCGTTTGGTCCCATTGTCATCAGATCAGGATTTGATTACTTCTTAGTGTACTTTGAAGTCGGTTTATGTTTTTTGTAAAACAGTCCAATAATTTATGATAAACGGTCGAATTTTGAGCACGTTTTGGACCACTAGCATTAATAAATATTTATTTTCTTACCAACAACAAAATATACTAACACTACACATTTGTTATTCCACACTTTACACGTCATACTTTTTTTTTTAAGAAATGAAAATATTTTTAACACACGCTTATGCACTACGAATGTCACGGGATGACTGATCGGAGGGTCGCAGGTTATGTTCCGCAAGGTCGCAAATTACGTACAAACTACATGATTTTCATTATAGAACCAACTTTTATATTGCTATTCTTAAACGCTCATAAATAATTCATCGAGCCAGATGAGATTATTTCAAATAAAACAATGTATTTATTAATAATATTCAAGTTAGACATACGAAGTTCAAGTGCGTGTGACCCAGTCTTGTAATAAATTGAAAAATCTGTTTCGTTTGGTTAAGTAACAATTGGCGGGACATGTTGTGAACATGTCTTAGTGCCTAGGAGCCAGATAGTCAGTTTTTGGCTTTGGGAGCTTACCACTTTAATCCATAAACACAAGCTGAACCTATTAAAAAAAAACATTACTTTATATACCTACCTGGGTTATTTGAAATTCTACATTATTGAACACTAGATAGTATCTTACCTTACCTTACCTTCCATATCTATTAGACTGGACCTAAGATGTAGGGTAGGTAGGTATATTTACCATTTTATCAATTTAACAGAAAAAAATGGTTTAAAAATATACACATAGACAAAATAATAGATATTAATGGTACAGATTAAAAAACAAGTAATGCCTTATACCTCCAGCTCTGTAAATTCCAATCTTCTCCAAACCATAATACATAGGTTGACACACTCAGTTTGTAAATACCATGACGAAAGCAATAAAAAGCAAGTGACCTCAAGGTCGCCCATTTCATATACTTAATCTAGATCACAAATGATCATTTCCACAAATGATCGTAGATTTACTCTACCACTTACGACAACGACAATAGAGAATAATGAAATTGCGGGTAATTTGGCATCGGATTTACCAACTTGTGTTTATTGTCATGCAAAAAATGTTACTACATTCAAATACATCAGGTAAATAATATATAATATAAAATACTTTCAACAGTCTAGGAAAAATATCGTAAGTGATTGAATTATGTTCTGATTGAACGTTTAATCTCAGTTTCCAGACAGTAATTGTCAACTGATGGACGATTGTCACGAGGATGGAGAAAATCATGCGATTTTTCTAGAATATGAGTTTTTGCCTTTAAGTCATTGTAAAGATCGGCAACCTACCATCAGGTTTTTTCTCGTCTGCCTTCTTATACAAAAATATTGGCTTCAAACCCTGGGAAGAGCGATGACGTATTTGTTTTTTTTGTTACACGCTTGCTGAGATGATGACTATTATTCATTAAAGGTGTCCAAATTACAGGTCAGGAAGCAATTCGCACGATGAACGAAGAAGCAAAACGCTGTCTGAATATGCGGCATGTTGACAACCCATGTTACGCTAGAGCTCCGTAACCGTAACTGAAACTATCGGATATACCTATCCAAAATAAAAATCTATCCGAAACTGTAACCGAGTCTGATAATAAAGTTTCGAATAACATCGGATAGGGGCGGAGTCTAACTGAGACGCGTCAAGAAAAGTTATCATAATCGTCGTATCATCAAATCAAATCGTTACCTTTTGTATTTTCCCTGTTAACCTGTTGGTTTTAATTGTTTTTTTAACCCGAGATTCGTAGGATTATAAAACTAATATCCGTAACTGAAACTATCCAAAACTAACGGATATCCGAAATCATTTCATATGCGTCGGTATCCATATCCACATCCGAAATTTCATATCCCTAACATCCCTATTCACAACGTTTGGGCGGAAATTTTCGCGGCGTCTTTTAGTTTTATAGATCTCTCGCAACCTATCCCAAATATATTCTATTTATGACAGACAACATAGCAAACTTAACAAACAACATAACAAAGTTCCTTTCCTCCTACCAGATGAGTTTGCCAGAAATAGTGTGCCGCTTATGACCGGAAGGTTGGCGAAAATGACCACTAGAAAATAAATCTCAGTAGGAAAGAGGGGTCCTTCCTTCCTTGTAGTTCGATTTTCTGAAAAGCCTCTTTCTCCACTTTTACACCCTTCGCTAATTAGTTAACGTTATTAATTAATGTGAATTCGTGAGAGCAATACAATTATAGAAAACCAAACACTGTTGTAGGTTTGACGAACAAATATTTAATGTTGATTTTGAACCAATATAGTGTACGTTCATTTGTGTTTGATAAACATTTGTATTTGAGATTTGAGAAGATTTTGTGAGTTTATTATTACATCATTGCAATAATTGCAATGTAATGTTTAACTTTATTCTTATAGTAATTTCTGATCGAAATCAGTCGTTATAAAATTAAGAATCACAAAAAAACTAGCCAAGTGCGAGTGCGAGTGCGAGTGCGAGGATTTAAGAAAAGTGTCAAACAGCACTACCTCAGTACTTTATAAAAAAATATTATGTAGTAAATGTGTAGTAATTATAATATGTATTACGTGTTAGCCAAATAACAACTTTAAGTGTATGTATGTTTTGTTCGTGTGTCAATTTAATAAAACTTGAAAAAAAATGAGAACTGTATCTGCCAACAAACTGCTGTGCAGTTTGGCGGAATTAAGCGTTTACAAAATGTATGTAAATATTTTGTGTATTAAATTAAATAAAAAAAAAAGTCACGGAAATTGACTATGAAATTAATAGTAGGCGCAACAAAAAATAACACCAAACGAAGACGTTTCTTGTATAAGGGCCCCCTTTAATCTATCTATACCGGGTGATTATGAATTACTTGGCTATTTTTTTCCCTCGGATCAGAATCACTAATAGAACACATCCGTGCAAAAAAAAGAACCTTTTTTTTTTCATAATTTTGTCGTAAGAATATCCTAAATACTCCACGTTGCTGGATAACGTTAACAAGTAGATGACCTTGAACTTCAACTGGTAGACGTCACCGGAACATTGAAATATGCTGCGGAAATACGTGAATTCTTTCGTAACGCGCACTAGGTAGAAATTGTGTTTAATACCTATTAAAATTTCACCATATTATTTTTCCATTTTCCATTCACAAAATTAAGTAATATCAGGAATAAACTCTTCATAATGTTGTTTACATTTCGAGTATTTTGATTAATAAAAACTGTCATTGAATCGAATCTGTCATTCACTAAAATCTTCTAAAATAAATTCTATTTTTCATTTTCACTAAGGAGGAAACTTATCTTTCCTTAATTATTAACAATACATTAGGCAGCCCGCACGCATCATACAATCGCCGGCCGACTGTATGTCGAAAAGAGAAGAAAACTTGAATGTCAGCTTTGTAAGCAGAAAACAGGATAGCTTTTTAAAACGTTTGACTTGGTTAATAACCCTTAAACGAACCTATCCTAGAAATAAACTCTAAAATTGCCTATTTCGCTAAAAATTTCTGATGTCAGTCGGTGGATTCAATTTTATAAGAGAATAAATTCTTTCGATTTGAGAGATTCAAATGTTCTTCGCATTTGAATTCCTGGCTACCAAAGCACATGTACTAAAAAACCGCCCTAAAGGCCTCAAATCGAACAGAGAGAGATTCAAATGTTCTTGTCATTTGAATTCCTTACTACCAAAGCACTCGTTTTACAAAGCCGCTCTAAAGGCCTCAAGTCGGACTGAGAGACATTCAATTGTTCTTCTCATTTGAATTCTTTACTGACAAAGCACTCGTCTTACAAAGCCGCTCTAAAGGCCTCAAATCGGAATGACAATTGGACTACCGATTGTTTGACGTGTGGAAGCGTCCTTATACGAAACCTCTCTTCCCTTTTCTTTTAATTTCATACAAAGAATACAAAAAAAATTGCTACGGCGTGTTTAGGTGTGCGTTCAGCTTAATACTTCATGTCAACCTATTTGAAATAATTTCTGATTATGAAAAAAAAAATTTGAGTTGCGCACGCAGGTATTTCCTGGTTACTGGTTGCTAGGGCAACGTTTTAGAAGACCAACAGTCGTTACTGGGTGATACAAAATATTTTTAAATTTAATTGAATAATTATGGAACTCTCTGGAGTACACTATCAGTTTGATCAATGGAGGGCTTCTGCCTCACACACGATGCCGCGCAGCGCCCGCCACCCCACACAACTGTGCGCTCTGTGGTTGCAGCTCACTGGAAGTGTGTTAATAATAAGTTGTCAATAAACTGCAATATTCAGTTCAATGTGATTTTAAATTAGCCTTAAGTTGGCCCTAAAGTTTTAAAGTGTTACAACGATGCATAATGTTAGAATTGTGATACGATGAGTATGTTTGTAATTGAGATAATAAAAAAAGTGAGTTACTGTATTTTTGTGGCTTCATTTTATAAATTTTAAACGGGTAAGAATACCGAGAGTGATGTATAGGATATTTAATTTGGATGGTGTTCGTGTTTTCGTATACATAGGCAGTATCTAACATTCTCGGTTGTTGACAGCTATGTGACGTAGCGTATTGGCGCGCGGTACGACCAACGATTTCGGTAATTTTGAGAAAACTTTGGATCGTCATAACTTTATTTTTTTTTATAAAAATTATATCTAAAAATAAAACATGATTTTTTTATTTTTTATTAATGAGAGACTCCTTAAAAATAGCTAAGTAATTCGAAATCACCCTGTATATATAAAAATGAAACCCGTTTTCCGTTGTCACGACATAACATGAAAACGGCTTGACCGATTTGGCTTATTTTTTTTTTGTAGTTTTCTAATACTCTGTACAAGGTTCTTACGGAAACAAATATTAAGAAAATTGCGCAGAAACTTAGAAAATTTAAGAAAACTTAACGGTAGGGTGGCTTAGGGTAGGTTAGGTTATAGGGTAGGATATTACGCAAACGAAGTTGCGCCGGGCAGCTAGTTTATAATAAAAAAGTAAGAAAACGAAAAAAGTAAAAAAGTAGAATAACATATTCTGTGAAAATTTCAAGTGGCTACTTATTACGGTTCATAAGATACAGCCAACTGACAAAAAGACGGACGGACTGACGGACGGACGGACGAACGGACACCGAAGTCTTATGAACCGGGAAATGGGATGTAGTGACGTCGAAAGCCGGGACCAGTTCCTTCTAGGCTTTGTGTGGTGGTCACTGACCATGGTGAGAATGCGGTCAAACAAAGTAAACATATAAAACACTTCTCAGTATACTTCCTTCCACCATCGCAGCTCTCGCCATCGACAGGGAGTCCATCCTCTGAAAACTACTGAACCGATTTCAATGAAACTTGCACTGTTCCCTAAGTTGAAGTAAATGTAAATCAATAAAAAAAGAATGGTTACAATCCGATTAATATCTTCGGAGATATGCGTGGACAAACATACAAACACCTATGAAATTTTGTATATTTGTTTGAAAGCCGTAATAGATCATCATATGTGAATATATTGCAGTTCCAATAATATTACATACATACGTGTCGAATTGATAATCTCCTTTTTTTGAAGTCGATTAATAAAAAAGACATTATATTCTAAGTGTGAATAAAAATCAAATTAAGACGAGCACATATTTATTTATATTTATATCAATTAATGGAACAGGAATGTTTGCTAAAGAACACATATTTATCTACATACTATATTAATGTAATTACTATAGCTATGACCTAAATATAGGGTGTTGAAAATTACAACTTCTCTTCACAGGTCACGATCGACAATTATTTGTCAAAAGATTTCACATATCATTACTATGTACCCATGTAAGTTGTAAAATAAGACAAATACCAGTGAATCAGAGCTCATATAAACACATCATTCACATAGCTTATACAGCGTCTCATATTAAATAGTACCTATGTGACGTATTTGATTAAGAATACCGACAAACGACGAGAGATATTTTTCAAAATACCTATTATAATTTATTAGTTTTCTTCAATCTCTGTATTTCCTTTTTGTTTTTGCTTATTAGAATTCTGACGTGGCCGAGAATGTAGCTAGTTACCAACAAAACACTCTATACTTGAAGATATGTTTTATTGATCTCCAAAATATTGCTTTTCTTTATTTCGCTACTCTTTATGGAACTTTAAAAATAAGAGTGCCTAAAGGTAAGAGAAGTTGTAAAATGTTTACACTCTGTATACGAAGGCAGGGAATTCTGCGCGAGAGTACAAAGGAGAACGACAATGGAGACAATCAAATGAAAATAAAATGCATAATAATAGTTGTAATTATTTTGTAAATGCATCACTTAACCATGTTGCGTAATCAATCAAAAATAAGAGTTTTTTTTTTACTGTTTATAGGCCTGTGTTTGACCGCAATCTCACCATGGTAAGTGATGATGCGGCCGAAGGTGGTGCATACACAAAGCCTAGAAGGAACTGGCTCTCAAGTGCAGCTGTCGGAACACACCGATAGGTGCTTGGCGACAGATTTTCAACTTGAGGGTGGTAGCCAGCCAGGCGGGTAATACAAAGTACCCTACCATCGTGCTTAGTTGTTTTATAATTCAATATTTTGAATGCATTTCCTAACTCTTACTTGGGATAATATGTAGCTAATTAATTAATTTATAAGTACTTTACAATATTTATTGGAATATTAACGCTGCAATAAAATGAAGATATAATATCTTAAGTAAAAAAATAAATAAATAGTTGCACCTGAGAGTTGCACATAAACTTTGAACAAAAGCAACGTATTAAAAATTTACACATATTTACAAAAAGTGAAATGGTTTAGTGTTTATGAAGATTTTTTTGCTGAAAATTTACCTTTTTTCGAACAAGATTTGGCTTTCTTGAGGATAACTTCGTTGCAATAAGTTTCAATCATTTTTGAATTGAAATCGGTTCAATATAGCGGTTTTCTGTTTTTTTTTTTACATTCTAGTAACTGCAAATTGCAGCATATCGTTATTGGAAACGGAATCATTTTCGATTTTTTTATGGTGCGTCCACGCTACGCGCCGAGCACTCGTGGAGCACGGATTCGCGTAGCGAGGACGAACTTGCGAGCCTCGAACGGTTCGCGCTCGATTGCGCTCCGCCGATTGACAATTTTTTTACGAAAGGGATTCGGATCACGCTCGTGTTGTAGGCTCATTGTACTTCCACAATTGCAAGCAACGAACAAATAGAGACTCAGCACGTGCTCAGTTCGCGTAGCGTGGACGCACCATTATATTTCTACCGATTATGAGGTTGTTTCAATCGTAATCTGATTGCAACAAAGTTACGTAATCCACGTACTGGATCATAAAAATAAGGAGGTAGGACATTTGTGTAGACTTTTTCGTTTCTCTTTTTTTACGAGAGACAAGTGTCTCCAATAGAACACACACACGAGAATTGACTTCTATAATAATTTATTTTGTTTTATAGTTATTACATGCTATTTTGGAAATATACCAAAAAGAAAAGAAGTCGAAATAGTACTTTGTCTCCAAAAACCAAAGAACAAAAAACAAAGACGGTAGGCGGATAAACTGCTACGATACATCTCCTTATTTTTATGATCCGTGATTGGCATGATCCTAAATCAGTATAGGTCATAGATGCAGAAGCGTAACAAAGCGAAGTGTCTGAAGTAAATGCAGCTTTTTCCAATTTATAACATTATGTATTACATTCTTAACAATTACAATTACAAGATTATAATTGAGCTTCGCTAGAGCTTTCCGACCTTTGGGCTGACCACTTTACATAACATATTTAAACTATATAATCCCAAAAAAAAACTGCCAATTTCCGCTTAACATAGGACGAACCACAAGCTCTTAAAACAATATTATTATAACTTTACTTGTCTTTTGTCTTTCTTTGACATCCGACGTCAAAACGGGACAAAAGACAAATAAGGTTATTTTAACCACGTTTTAAGAGCTTGTTGTAGGCCCCCTGGTGGACTGATTGCCTGCTTGTCAGCAAATATTAGTATCTTCTATCATCGAGGAAAAATCCCTTTGGAGTAGAACACCGGGCAATACAACTCCACAACTAATAAGTGTTTTTGCACTGATTAATAACAGTACCGACCAATCACAGCATCATACCGTCTTATTAATAAATAAGGTGTAAGTCAAATGTAGTTAAACCTAGGATTAAAATATATCCGTCACTTTCTAATGTCATATAAACAAAAAGGGATGAGGCTATCTTAATACCTGGTTATTACAAGACTGACTTACGCCTTATTTATTAATAAGGGGATTAATGTTTAGGTGCAACACAGACGACAGACTATCCATGCCGCACTTTTTAGTCTGTGAAAATAGAACCTATACAATTCTAAGCAGCTCGCAAAAAGTCTGCTAAAGAATAGGATGTACCCAAATCTCTTTTTCTGTATTTTAAAGTACAAAAGAATACATCGCAATCTCTGCATTCACATATCATGTACGTCTCTAACTAGAGTTCCGCGGACATAATGATCGAAGGTGTACGTTGTGTTGTGTGCTTTGGATCTGTGAAAAATCCGTGACGCAGGTACTTTGACTCCTTCACAATATGTGAATCTGTGATCTGTATGAATGCGCGTAGATGCATTTTCCTTTACTTAGCCAAATCGCATAGTCGGTGGTGGGGAATCATCGGCAAAGATTTCAAACAATATCTTTTTATTAATCCGTTTTCATTTGTTTGTAAGGGGTCAGCCAAAATACATAAAAAGTTATCCTACTGTCGAATACCATCTACTTAAGCCTCTACTTGAGATCCACGTCGTCGCCCAGCAGATCTTCGCACTCTTTCTCCCACTTATCGTCACTCGCCTTCTCTGCTACAACTTCGTACTCATTTAGTTCTGCATCCAGTTCTTTTTCCCATTGTTCTGAAAGATGTATTATGTTAGTGTTTATCTGTTCTTACAACTATATTATAGCACAATTATTTAGAACAGTGTTTTTCAATCTGTGGGTCGCGACCCCTAGGGGGGTCGCGTAACCTTAGTAGGGAAAAAGGCAAGGTAGACTTCGCGCAAGCGGGCGTCCAACTTACCTCTTACTTAGTTGCAAACCTCTCGCGGCTTCTTGCAGACTAATAAGTAAAGGTATCAAAATAAAGAAAATCATTATCGTAGTATTTTAATTTATAAATTCTTTGTCGGTCTGACAAGGGGGTCACCAGAATTTTTCAACCTGTAAGGGGGTCGCGAAATCAATAAGATTGAAAAACACTGATTTAGGACATTATGACACGACTACCTTAATTACAATTAGAGGTCATACTACATCAGTACATTTATAATATAATATTATTATTTAATAATAATTTCAACACACTTGCTCATAAAGTGACATTTATTGCACCGTTTTTAGTATCTTAATGCAGCTTATTACGCACTAGTGCTTTTTACTTTACATTACCGCACAGTTTTATGACAGGTATAATCCCGATTATGTTAAGTTTGTACCTCACTGCAAGTGAAATGTGTGTAGAATTCATTCTTAATTTAAACGGGTAAACAGTTTGACAGAGAATCCCTATCAAAATAAAAAACTTGCGCGCCATATTTGTTAACATTCTCATTGTTTGGTTAATTATATTATTAACTTGCATTTTGTTTAGTAGATTAAACAAAATACAGTAGTACCCAATTAATATGGCTTACCGATGTACCTGCGCAAAAGATACATTTACAAAGCGCGGGAAACGCTATTGGCCGTCAGCTGCCGCCATGTTAGCGCGCGCCGTGCGGAGGGGCGTGACTTGCGAGTAAGACGGAACTAACAGCTGCAGGGTATTATGAACCTTATAGTAGTGATCTAAGGTTGATTGTAAGTTTTAAGCATTCTTTCGTTAATCTTCGGGGCCATACTTTCTTTTCTGTGCGAACGATGATTCACGACGCGCCATATAAGTTGTGTAATACTGTACAAGTCTGATTTTTTCTTGCAAATGTGTTGAAAAACTTCGTATGACACGCGTTAGCATCGATCATTACACTCTCGACTTCCTTATCGCGTTCGCTAACGACTCACGAGCTTAATACCGCCTCGTCTGTAATTACCAACTTTGCACACATGTATCACAATGTACTATTATAAGACCTCAATCAGGTCACCGGACAAGTAATAGATGGCCTTGACTCGTTTAATATTCACGTGTTCCATACATATAACAGAATATCAGATAATGGTGCCGATTCTGTTGCAACTAAACTAATTTCAATCACATCACATCTCTTTCTTACACACATGATTGAAAAAGGATAGAACATATTTAAAGCTGTTAAATTAGTCTTCACTGAAAAAAATAGACTACAAGTGACTACAAAACTTTATTTAACAGTAACACAAAATTTGACGACCAATAACCTAAACAGAGTGACTTGCGAACTAAACTTACCAGTAACAAAACTAGTTTTTGTTCGTTACTAAATTATTTGATTAAATGTAACTAAAGTTAGTTTCCCGACAAATAAAGTTAGTTTCCCGACAACAAAACGTCAACTTACATAACTAGTTTTGTAGATAATTTTTTTCAGTGTTTGCCGCCTCTTTTTATTATAATATCATTGGTTTGCCTTTTAAAATTGCGGGTAAATAGACGTAACCAATTTTGACGGCGACTCCATTCATATTGAAAACAAGCAAACTATTTTTTTACATCCTTTTCTTATGTTCTATGTTAGAAAATGATATAGTGAGACTGAATTAGTTAAGTTGTAAACAACAGAGTGGAACCAATGGAAGCCAAATTCGTTGAAGTTCAGTACCATATCCTTACGCAGTCCCGCAGATAGCTAGAATCAAACATGTCTCTATACTCAGCTGCAGTTATATATGAATGCTTTACCCACATTTGATAGACATTGCTCCGTATATTTAGTAATCCACACCAAACAATACTGAATTTGTTTAGTTTTAAAATGTTTATTGTCCACAGATTATAGCGTATTTATTTAGCTCACAGACTACATATAAATAACTTTACTTAGCACTAAGTACTTGTATTCTATTACTGCATTTAATTTTCACCTATAGTGTTTACGGAATAAAAATATTTTATAAAGAAATTTGTTATTCATTAAATTGGAATTTAAAGATGGAAGAGAAAATGGTGATAAATCTAAAATAACAACACCAATGTTTATTTTAGAATAATATAATTATTTCAATTCATAATAACTAACTATAAATGCCAATTTTTTCATTTGTTTTTGGTTAATTTAATATTATGTAACTATACGATGTAGTTCACTAAATAATGTGAAAGTGTTGACAATAAAACATTGTTACATTTATTCTGTCGCTAGTTATGTGATATATGGTTAATTAATTAACTAAATAACAAACTAACATTGAATGGCGTTTGGAAACTAGAATTAATTTGCTTGGAAGATATTGTAAGACGTATCTTGACCACTATCGAATTTCAACCAAGTCAATCATATTAAGGAGCGAAGAAAAAAGCTGTCAAAATTGTTCGTATGTTTTCGTCTCACTTATGTTATTAATTTTCAAGTATTTGCAATTTAGCCAGATTATTTACAATATTAAACAATGATACAAAGAAGCATACATTCATTAATAGCAGTATTGGGCCTAAGTTTCACTCCTTAATTCAATATGACCTGATATCAACATCGATAGAGATCATTTATTAATACTGTAAGAGCAAAACGGAAACAAAAATGAGGAACGAGATTTTTGAAAAATAGATCTTATTACAATGCCAAGTCTGACACCACTTTGAGACAATAAGGTATCATTTTCAAAAACCACGCTTCCTAGTTAATGACTCCATTCTGTCCTTACGAGTATTATACCTTATTAATTCTGCATTTCGGAATCTATATCATCTAAATACAAACGAAATCATTAAGCCGGTTTTATTTGTTTCAATACACACAGTAGCCCATATTATTCAGTTACATACATTGATTAATTTACGTTTCCCTGGTCAATCTTCATTACCATAGAAATTATTGCTGCAAACTTGATATCAAAGAATCGGGACATAACTCAGGCGACAGATATCTAGGCCAGTATGTTAGTATCACTTGTCAACTTAACGTTCTCAAATACCTATAATCATTATACATGAGTTTACTTCGTTACCAACTAATCTACACAACTTTTTAATAACACTGGAATATTCTCCTCAGATTAATATTGACCTAATCTATATGTAAATAATTACAAAAGAAAGGAGGGTAATAGATGTGTTGCCAGAAAAAGTTTTCCAAATATGTTTAATACATCCCGTAGATTGACGACGGCAGTTTAATGTGGGTTATTTAATTGACTGTCACCCATAAGTGATATGTCGCGGCTTATATATTTGCTAATATTTGGATCGTACGTTCAACAACACCTAATATTTCTCTGATTATAACCCTATCTCATAAAGTTATGATATTAATACCAACAAGTCTTCTCTATTTTCAAACAGCAATAATGTATCTCCAAACTCACCAATGAGTTGTTAAATATACGTCCCAAATGAAATAACACAAATAGAGGAAAGAAGACCTTTAGATACATCTGACAACACAGGTGTATGTACAAAAAAAGAAAAAGTTTCAACATTGCTACGCGGCGCAAATAAAACGAAAACATTACAGTTAAATCAATATAAGAATCGTGACCAACTTTGAGAAACATACAAGCAGATATATAAGAATAAAGTAATATAAATGCACAAACATCAGAAGCAATAACAACGTTAAAGCAAAAAGTATAAGATTTGAAATTGAAGTAGCAATGTCAAAACCTGAATAGTAAGTACTTATATTTAACGCTACTGAGCCGAATTGTAATGAATTGTGTGATGTTATAGCTATATAACCTTATTCGATACTTAGACATATATAACATTCAGTAGACATTAAAATAGGTTCCATTGAGAAAGTTTGATTTTAGATAAGTAGGTATACAATTCAACCATAGTGGCCGTTACTTCAATAGCTAATACGAAAGATAACAATAATCTTCTTTGAAGACACGGTTAACGTTTGAATGAGACAGATCTAAAAGATTTTCTAAGCTATTGAAATATAGACCAACGCACTATCATTGTGAGACAACAGTTTATATAAATAAAGTTGCGAATATATATACAATTTTATTATCATCCAATTAAGGGACAAAGAAGCTATATTGTCATATAATAACATTAATTCTTTATATATACGACACACGATATAACAACAAGGATGAAGATATGACATAGTGATATACATAGATTATAATAAATTTTTGAAGTTGAAAAATAAAATATCGCGAACAGCCGTAAATTCTATATATTATTAACTTTTAAATTATATTAAAAGGTGTGGAGGATTAACAGTGATACGAGTGAAGTTGCTTGACACAATAATGCCATAACATGCTCTTCTATCACCCGAGAAAAAAAAAAAATATCATCTACATAACTAAAAATAATAATACTCAAATTCCATTTTTGAGTGACCGCAAATTATTTTAGCGAAAGATCTGCTCATTTAGAATTAATTTTGTTATTTATGTAAATTTAGAACTAATGTTTGAAAGTTAAACCAATTAAGTGAAGACCTACTTTTACATGTGCGTATCCGCTACCTCTATCAATGAGTGATGGCATTATTTCATCAAGATACAAACAATTATTATAATGAAAGAGCTCATACATAGCGTAATACATTCTGCATAATGCAAGCCCCATATCGACTAGATATTTTATATAATTCTTCATATTATCCACTTTAAGGTATTCAATCCTACTGTTTTCAGTGCACTGATTGAAAAGCTAAACAGAGACAAACGAAACTTTTGAATATTTGAGTAATTGCGTACATTATTTTGAGTGCAGTGTTCAGTAACATATTTGAATATAGAGTAGATAATACATAGAATTGTTAAGGTGGTGTTATCGTTATTACAGTGACTGTGGATACTCCTCTGACGTCCGTGAGTTTTGCTTAAGCTGCATTCCAGGAAAGGGGAAAAACAAACGCGTTTAGCAACAGTATTTATCAGTTATTCAAGAATTATGAATGAGAAGAGATGGGTGATCATCAACTTTGCTTTGGTACATTAGAATTAAATGTCCTTTATATGTGAGAAACAAAGGTACGTTTTTAAAGAACTTTACGTATTTTTTTAAGATTATTGTCGGGCAATGTGGATAATAAATAGCAATATTTACAAATATATAAAGTGCATGCAAGGCTTTGATATAATATTCCTCAAAATTGGTTAACCGCGAGCACATTTTGCCGAGTCTTCGAATTTAACAAAATACACGTGAACACAAAATGTATGTAGTAAGATGAACAGTAATTCCGCTAAAGGAAAAAAAAACTAAATAATATGGTTAAAAGTGTGTGATGGGAACATAAAAAGAAAGAAAAAAAATCAAATAATAAAAAAAGGTTTTAGATGATATATCTCCGAGTAATAAAACCTTTGATTGTTACAGTTATCCGTCAAAACCGTGCACAAAAATAAAGAACTTGTTTCATTTTCACTCAATTACCAATACTATTCTTTATTTACAAGCACACGCCATCGACGGATGATTTATTTATGAAACCATACACCCCATAAATGTCAAGTCTTACCGTCATCATTCTCCCTATCGACTTTCAACGACTTTATTCGTTGCTTCGCGTCGTCGATCGACTCTTGCGATGATTTCTCTTTGGCTATCAAATTCTCGCTTGCCGTCATTTCATCTAAGGTTACGGAAATAAAAAAAACAAAAATGATAACATAAAATAACTCAAAAGTAACATGGCATGAACGACGGAAATGGGTACACTATTTTATTTACTGAAAATTGAACTCACTGCTACTTTAATCAAAGGCCATTATTAAACATTCTGTCATTTCCTAGGTTGCAGAATTATCTTGCATCGAAATCAAATTATGAAATGTTAAACCCTAGAAATTTAAATTATCTTTCAAATGAACAGTTTCTATGAAGGTACCAGTTCCTACGGATAATTGCTTGAGCACATTATCAAATTTTAACCTCCTCAATCAAGTATTTAATACCCTAAAGCAAAGAATAGTTTATATAAGTGATAGAAACGATATGAATGGTAGATAAGATATGGACTCACCCTGAGAGTCAGTGCCGGGCTGGCGCGCCTGTGCGTCGGCCTCGTTGGCCTGACAGATCAGCGACATGCGGTAGAAGTAGTTCCGCCAGAAGTTCTCCTCCGTGATACTGCACACAATCAGAGACATTCAGAACTGCTTGCAAATGCAATTTATATCTCTGCATTTCATAAAATTGTATTTTATGGAATTCATCTTCACTGATCGGTAAGACGAGGTCTGAAGACGAGGACGATTAAGTGGTAATTTCAAGTGCATAAATAGCTCAGCATTATTAAAATGGGTTTTTTTAATTTTTATTACCAAATATCAATTTTTGGCTGATAAATAAAAGTCAACGTATTTTTGTCTGACATTAAGTATCATATGATTATTAAGAAAGAAAAGAAAGAAAAAACATTTATTTCGACATACACACAACATTACAGAATTATATATTACATTACATATAACATTACAAAATAAATAGATAAATAAATTAAAAAATAATAACAATATCAGTAATATTGTGTGATGTCGAAAAAGGATTACGACTCAGTTTTACTCCAAGGTATGTAGTTCATACCTTGGAACTGGTTTTCAGTCGAACCCTTTTCAACATCACAAAAAAAAAGGTACAAAATGCAAACTAAAAATAAACAAAAACAAAAAATAATACAATATAAAGGGTGAGTTTGTACGTTTATGTTGACTTCTTTTACTTAATCTTGAGCTAACGTCTGAACGAATTTAAATAAACTTTAGCACATAGACAAGTACTCCAGAATAAAACATATAATTTTCTAATCCAAAACAACATTACATGTTTCAGGAACGTGTTAAAACCCGCGGCGGGTGGGAAATAGTAGACAATGTGAATTAAACAAGTGGAACGGAAAACGGAACGTCTGATTTGCGTAAAAGGGATGAGCCGCGAGTCTCGATGTTCCCTGGGTAAAAAAAAACTAATTGAAAACCTGACGGACAGTTAGATTATCAACACATATTTTTGCATTACCAAATCATAAAAAATGGCAAAATATAATGCGCTTCAAAGTTCGGAAATGGGGGCTCGTGACATCACTTGTTACTTAAAAAAAAGTGTACCACACCGTGACTTCACGCGGAACTTCAACAAACCATATCTTCGTATTTTTTGGTTTAATTGACAAAAGAAAAAATATTCATATTCATATTCATTTATTATGCTACTAAGTCGCACATTACATTGGATGAACCAACAAGCTTTTAGACTATGCTTGCGTCGAAGTTGCGCCGGCCACAGAGGGCCGCCTTAATACCTTTCTGATAACTGGATCAAAATTCAATAGTTCTTAAAAACGGGCAAACAGACAAGGAGACGTCAGCAGATCTATAAAAACAGAAGAGGATCAGATAAAGAAGAGACAATATACGTACACTTTTGGCACGAGATCGAAGCGCATCTTCTCAAGGTTGGGATCCTCTCCCATGATGGCGACGGCGACTGGATACATCTTGTCGTAGTCAAAGTCGAACTCCACGCCGGCAGGGGGAGCGCGGACGAAGTTCCGTCGGTCCTGGAAATAGTAAATGTACACATGACAAACATACAGTAATAATATATCCTGGGCCATTCCTGGCACAGCAATCTAATCCCGACTAAGCAAATGTTGTAGAAACCTGATTTATTAAATCAATATTGATTTCCTCTATGTTAAAACACCTGTGAAGAGAAGATAGGAACACATTTAAGCATTAAAAACGAAATAGGAGAGAGGACCTACAAAGTGACGTTATTGATTCTATAAATGATAATTTGACAAAAGATGACGTTACCACTTTGCTTTGTTTGTCAATAGTATTGTTTGATTCCAGTCTTGCCGAGGTAACTGATGATATGGCCGAAAGTGATTAAGTCTAAGCTGTAGCTGCTGGCTGGAATATGCCGCTTGTGCAAGGCGACAGATTTAAAACTATAGAACCATATCATGGTTTAATGATTGCCAAAAACCGTGCAATTCTCAATAACTTACAGTGGAAAGTGAAAGACACTCCTCCTTGAGAGCAGCTTCGTTGGGTGCTCCAACCCAGGGAACGACAGCAGCCCCCCCGCGACCCTCCTGGCCTTTGATGAACGCATCCTGTTCTCGGTTGAACTCGCCAAGGATGCTCTGTAAATAGAAGATTTTAATCATTAGTTGGGTTGGTACTGGTATTCTTTGTTTTATCACAAAGTGACGATGTGACCGAAAGTGGGAAGTACACAATGCTTAGAAGGGAATTATTGAACATGTAGATCACAAAGATAATATTTTAGGCAATGACATTTCAGAAATAAATCCAAAAGGTATTCAAATGTAGATTTGACAGTACAAGAAACATAAAAGAATTCAATTCAATACGGCATCAAAGCCGTGGCGAAAACAATAAGTATCGATATTAAATGAACAATAACCTACTGAATAGGCATAGATAGAAACGAAAAAGTTGGCCTGCAAAATTCTCAGTGCAAATCTTTTAGTAAAACTGTATACAGGTATTTTGTTAATTGAAAAAAATAATATTTTGCAACTAAGAATGGAGTTAAAGGAAATATCATCGAAGAATACAGAAGGCAATGAAGACAATTACACAAAAGCATTAGGACAGATGGGAAAGTGGCAAATTTACCAATTTCTAATAGTAGTTGTGCCTATAAAAATAACAATGGCTTGGAATCACTTAGCCATAGTGTATTATGCGCCAAAAACAATATATCGATGTGTTGATATAAATTCAACTGAATTTATAAAAAATTCAACGTGCTACAGTGAATGTAGAAAATATGAGTATTTTAGTGAATTTGATAATACCATAATATCGCAGTGGGACTTGGTCTGCGAGAGAGCTTGGCTTACTAACTTCTCACAGACGATATACATGTGTGGGATCTTGGTTGGAAGTATTATTTTCGGATTTATTGCTGACAGGTGAGTTATCATACTGTATTCATTAGACAACCATAGTCGTATAAAAAATCTGGACGGAGTTTCGCCTTATACGAAGTGAAGCCAACCAAGTATGCTGGGCAGTCTAAATACAAGCCTCACGCACATATATACATCATAGTATGCCAATAGGTTGTCATTCTTCCGCATTGAGACGTTGACAGTGACAATGTCGCTCATGCCTGGTTGTGCTACTATTGATTCTACTCACACACACGTAGGGAATATCGTGCTTCACTTTCGGATAACGCAACGCTCCGTCCAGACTTTCTTGAACGTCTAAGAAAACAACCGTAATCTCACGTAATTTTTTTGTTAAAGGTTCGGTCGTCGTATCGCTTTATTGATTGCCTGCATAGTCAAATTATGTCTAGGATTTTTAATCCCCTTCAGTCCAAACTACTGGAGCTTTGCTGCACTAAGATTCCTCACAAGTTGCGCCACAGCCGGTGCAATGATGTCATGTTTTGTATATATTATAGAAATTGTCGGTCCAAAGAAACGGGAGTTCATTAGTACCATTTACTCAATAATAATGGGAATGGGCTACGTCATAATGCCCGCGTTTGGATATTACTTGAGAAGTTGGGACACGTACTCATTGGGGATCGCCGTGCCGAATTTGTTGTTCCTGATGTATTTTTTCTGCTTACCCGAAACCCCGAAGTGGTTGATATCAGTGGGGAGATATCAGGAGGCAAGTGAAGTGATGACAAAGGCAGCTGAAATGTAAGTAGCGCATAATGCATTTAAAAACAATCATTGTGAGGAATAATAATATATATATATATTTTTTTTCAGAAACAAACTCCCAACGGAAAATATGATGGACGTAGTAAGGAAAATTGTAGCTGAAAAAAGTTCAGATAAGAGTGATCAAAAGAAGACCACATACATAGATCTATTGAGGTACCGGAGTCTGAGAATGAAGACAATATGGAACTGTATGATGTGGTTCTTAGTGGGCTTGAGTTTCTACGGTTCTAGTCAATACTTTGGGCAATCGAGTGAAAACAAATTTTTGTCTGTTGCACTGATTGGGATCGTTAGTGTAAGTAAAAAATTATCTAAACATTCATCCGGATTGCATTGAACTCATCTCCTAATTAGGGCATGAATCTCGGAATCTCGGAATCTCGGAATCTCGTAATATCGGAATCTCGGACCATTTTTTCCGATATTACAATATCGGAATTGAGTGATCCAATATCGTAATATCGGAATCAGATATTTTTATCTATTTGAGTGTTTAAATAAAACTTTTAAGCGCGCCACGTGGTATGGTCGCCTAGAGCTATAAAATTAACGTATCGTACATCAATTTTGCCTACCAGTGTTCAAAATGAGCGTATTTTTTCAACAAAATACGAAGTACTTTATCCATAAAAATGCTAGACGCTTTGTTTTTAGGAAAATATTAGCAAGAAAAACGAGCGTTTAAAAATAAACGTACAATGGTGCTGATTCTGTTGTTTACAACTACACTAATTTAGTCTCACTATATCACTTTATTTCAAAGAACATAAGAAAAGGATGTAAGAAATTTAGTTCTGTCAAATTAATCCAATGCTTTTTTTTTTCAACACAAATTTAGTTGCCATCTATCGCGGTTAATTGTAAATACATGCAAATGAAGACTGCAAAGACTAATTTGACAGCTTTAAATATCGACCTATGCGTAGAACATAGTTCGATGTGATCATGGAGCAAGATCTATAGAATTGTGAATATAGCTTGAATGCTGTGAGGTATTGCAGTCAGTCAGTCAGTATAACTCTGAAGCACAAATCCACACAATATTTAAAACTCCTGCGCTTTAGTTCGTGCTATTGTGTTGCCGTGTCTGTTCACGGTGCCTATAAGGTCTATACTAAAATTTATAAACCGCTCGGCTCACACGCTGCTAGCTGCTCCCGCTCATCCATCTAGCTAGTAGCTAAGTCGGCCAGTGAGTCTTAGATGGAGGCAACGCGCGCGCGGCGCGAGTAATAACTCTTTGTACAACGTAATATCAAGAATTATAGTTCTGGATGGGTTACCGCTGAAAGCATTTTGTACATCGGCTGATCTCAGAATTTTTTTACTTTCGGATCTGGCACACCAACCTTCTAAGTAAGCTTCCTTGATATGGAGTCTCTGGTGGTCTGTGCGCTTGGGTTTACAATTTCCTGAGCGAACGATTTATTCATGTGGTCATAGACGGGTGTTCGTCGGACCTTTTGGCAATCAATGCGTCAGGGTTCAGTTCTCTCTGCAACATTATTACTGGTGCATATTAACGATCTGGTGAAGCCTGGTATTTTTGGGTACGCAAACACCAATGATTAGATCCAATTGTTGCGAAAGGCCATGGTAGAGCATTTGAACTTGTCCTTACAGGTAGTCTCCGATTGGGGCAATGCCAATCTGGTCACTTTTAATGCCACCAAGACGTAGGCGTGTCTTTTCACCGCCAAACAGAGTCCTTTCCACCTCGGCTCTACCAATTCCAACACAGGAGACTGTGAAAATAAGATCCGACAGAAGACGATGTGTAGTCACAACTTCACAAGATCAGTAGTAGGAAGATTTGGAAAAGACAGAAGGATAACTAGGAAAACAAAGATTCAATTTATGAGATGCCTGGTCTTTCCGATCTTTCTCTAAGGAGCTGAAACTTGGTCCTTAAGCCTACAAGATTGCCGGAAAATTGACGCACTGGAGATGTGTTGCTGAAGACGCTTCCTGAAAATTCCGTTGACAGCCTTTTGCACCAATAACGCGATCCTGAAGGAGATTTGAATAACAGATAGGCTTTCGTCGACTGTGCAGCTTCGAATTCTCAAGTTATTTGGTTACATCTGCAGAAACGAACATTCGATGAAGAGACTTGTTGTCCAGGGTGGGGGAGTGTACTCGCAACGCTACGAACCGCAAAAAATGGAAAAGCATTGCGAAAGCTGTAACCCTAGTCAAGGAGAACATTGGCGTTGAAGACCTACCATATACACTATCTATTGCAACCACAACCCCTCTAACAAGAGTGCTTGACTGAGCAGAAGATGTTTTCAATCCAAATTTATAACGAACTAGTTGTCCCCCGAGGTTTCACCCGCGTTCCCGGCATCAAAAGTAGCCTATAATACTCGGGAATAACGTAACTTCCTATAAGTGAGAAAAAAAATAACGAATCGGACCGGTAGTTCCACAGATTAGCCAGTTTAATGAAACAAAAAAACTCTTCCACTTTATAATATTAGTATAGATAGATAATTAGTGCAGTTTATAAGGAATATATGCAATTTATAAGGAATATGTGCAATTTATAATAAAAATGTCTAATACCGATATTGAGATCCAATATCGGAAATCAATATCGGAATTGAAAATCCCTCCGATATTACATGCCCTACTCCTAATGTCTGAAGGATTATCTTGATGAACTGCTTCTAGATAATAAGTATATGGATTGTAATTACTTATTTGAACATACAAAGTAATTATTCTATACGGTTGGCGTGGTGGATAGCCCTGCATGCCACGACAGTGCTATATACAGGGTGTTGTTTTGGTCGGCGACAAGCGACCCAGGAGCGGTAGTACAAAATATATATTCCCCAAAAATGGACTTTATTCCATTAAATACTGTAAATATGTTGAGAAATACCTTATTCAATTTGAAATAAAATTACCGCAAAGTATGGTTACTAGGCACGTGCACAGACTAGAGCTAGGCAAAAGCCGCCATCGCCCCACTCCTTTACTCCCTCGTACTCCCGTTGAGTATTATGTCTACACTTTAGCTTATTACATGGTTTTCAAAATTTTAATTTTTTTATTTTTATTATTTAAAAAAATTAAGTATTTTTTTATATTTTTTTTAGCACCAATATCTATTGTATTATCGACCCTGAGTCGCTCGTCGCTGACCAAAACAACGACCTGTATGTAAAGAATATCTGACGATAAAAAAATATTACTAAATGAAATTCACCTCATCATGATTCAAACAACCTAAGACCCGAAATGTCATGTCTTCTTTTATAGATACCAGGAGCAATAATAAGCGGTTATTCAGCCAAAAAAATTGGCCGTCGTGTTACAATAATAACGTTTTGTATCGCCAGCTCAATTAGTAATGGATTACTGTTTTTACCCCCTGATTGGGTGTATCTCAAAATGGCGGCCGGGTCTGTGGGAGTGAGTTGCAATGGTGCAATCTTTGGTATTGTGTAAGAAACCTTTTATTTTTAAGAATCGTCATTCACATTTTCATCATTGTAGTATAATTTTCCACTAGAATCCATGGCCTCCGTTCTTTTAACATTTTTCACTAGAAAAAACTGAAAAGAAAACAAAAAGATAGTGCCTATGCCTAGTATAGAACGTAAATCATGATACCATGCTACCCTCATGACTATATAAATTCAAAGAATTCAGATTTTAAAATAAAAAATATATTTTAAAATCTGACTCCACCGACTTCATTTCGAGTGAAATTAAAAATTAGAAGTTTCTTTATTTGAATAAAATATAAAATCTTTCATTTTAAGATCGTTAGTTACTGCTTGTTCTTATTTTCTCAGCCCTTTCAAATATCAATCCTTTTCTTTCCGTTCCAGGTACATTTACACTTCAGAGCTCTTCCCAACAGTTGCTCGTAACATGGCTATAGGTTCATCATCAATGACTTCAAGGTTAGGTTCGATGCTGGCACCATTCATTGCAAGTTTGGATATTGAAATTGCCTGGATAACTCCATTGGTTTTTGCTGTTGTACCTTTATTGACTGCCGCTATTTGTTACTTTCTACCAGAGACCAGAGGCATAAAACTAGAAGATCATATTGATGTCGACTGAATGGTTTATCTGGAACCGTTATGCCAGGGCTTAATGTTGGATATCACCAAATTGTCTTGTGATACTTTTTCAGTTGCATGTTTTAATTTTTTTTTTATTTGTGTATGTTAACGAATAAACGTCTAGATTTTTTTCATTGGTACATTTCCTCAAAACCACAATTGCTTATGATTATTTTTCTCATTTTTAACCCACTTCAAAAAAAGGAGGAGGTTCTCAATTCGAATGTTTTTTTTTTATGTTTGTTACCTTATTACTCCGTCATTTATTAACCGATTTGGAAAATTCTTTTTTTATTTGAAAGGGTAAACTTCCCGTTGGGTCCCATTGTCATCAGATCAGGATTTAATTCCTTTTTAGTGTACTTTGAAGTCGGTCTAAGTTTTTTGTAAAACAGTCCTATTATGTGTAACATATCGCGGTTATTGTACGGTAGACGGGCCGGTTGACGCAGTTGGTTAAGGTTCACCTTACGCGCCGCAGGTCGTGGGTTCGATTCTCACACAGGTCATGCATTTGTGTGCATGAACATACATGTCTGTATGTCCAGAGTCTGGGTGTAATTATGTATATTAAATATGTATTTACAAACAAAAAGTAGTATATGTATTATATCAGTTATCTGGTTTCCAAAGTACAAGCTCTGCTTAGTTTGGGATCAGATGACCGTGTGTGAGGAATGTCCCAAGAAATTTATTTATTAGGTACTTTTAATGTTATATTTTTGTTATTTACTTATTTTCTAGAAGTATTCTCCATCTAATCTCCTATCCTAATTTCAATGGGAAGATTGTTTTAGGTTACTTATCTGCTGCATAGAATCCAGTAATAAATGTTCGGGTCGTGACAATCCATCGAGTATTTGCGTGATTCAGTTAGTACGGTATGTTGTGATGCCGTGATCGTAACAACATTGACGTACAAATTGTAATAATTGTAATAAGTGGGCAATTGGAAACAACTCTCGTTCATCAAGAAGCTAATACCCATATAATTTCCAGTCCACTCGTGAACACGATCAATGCAAACTGGTCAAAACGTTGGGGTTAGTACAATATTTTGATATGATGATGTGCGCGATTAGACCCGATACATTAATATAATTATGGATCTTATGTACAAATAAAGAGATCTAGATAGATTATATATAGATATTCTCTCATTACATCCAAAAATAATCATGTAAAATATCCATAACAAACAGCAAAGGACGATGACCGTTGTAATATGGAGGCAGGCCTAGGTCAAAAACTGACATGACCAAAAAGCATGTAAAATAAAACTTGAAACAATTGACATCGCTGATAGTCTAGGTGACTAGGTGAGGAGTTTATTACAAGTGATAAATACACTTTACACTTGACTCTGAACAAAAATTTGCTCTTTAAAGCACTATTTTGCAAACAGATCCCTGTTTGCAAAGTTAATAGAAAAATGGTTAACTGTAGAAAAAATCCGGACCGAAGTTTGTGAAGTAATTTCAATGAATTCGAAAGATAGTTAGAAATATCATTCTATTTTTCCTGTAATATTTATATCCACTAATAATAAATATAATTAATAAAAGTAATTATTCAATATTTTGACTTGGCGAACTTCGGAGATACCTACCTAAGGAAGCGTATTTTTTGTAATTTTTCATCATAAGTCAAAAACTAGAAAAACATAATAGCAAATAAAAAACTGTTTTACAATGTACGAATGATGCTCTTTCATATGATACCCCATTTAAACTAGTAGTCCCACTTTGAAATTTCGGTCCCCCATTTCGTCCCCTTTTGCAAAGAAACTTTTTTTTCATTTGCAATAAGATTGGGTAAGCAATATTTATTTACAACTATTCCAATTTTTAAATCAATAGCATCAGTGTGTGCTGAAATATGCGGACGTCTGTAACAGTGGCACGTACGTCCGTACGTCCGTACGTCCGTCCGTCCGTCCGTCCGTCAGTCCGTCCGTCCGTCTGTTTGTCAGCGGGCTGTATTTCATGAACCGTAATAGGTATACAATTGAAATTTACACAGAATGTGTATTTCTATTGCCGCTATAACAAAAATTAATAAAAATTAAATTAAATTTAAAATTAAACATACAAGAACGGATTGTTTACCTGATTGTTACCAATTTCATACAATACCCACGCCTTGTTCTTGCTGGTTTTGGCTACTATATTATCGTATTTTATTTGACTTATCACAAATAAACGAACAAAACAATTACTACGTCTCCACCATCATAAAGTCAAAATGTCAATCAAAAAAATCAGCGAGCGAGTCAGACTCAGACTCGCACTTGGCCGGTTTTTACATTTTAGTTCAGAACCCTAAGCGTCTTTGCACATTATTAGATTTCTTGTGTCTGATCAGACATGTCTTATAAGACATTCAGTCGCAGTGGTTGTTATATGAGACCGTGCACATTACAAGAAATGTTTTCTTATGTCTGATCAGACACGCGCATCCTTGTCATTTTGTCGGCTGCATGTTCGACGCCGCGCCTACACAAGACGTCTTGTTTAGACACGACATTTACTCATATATGGAAACTAGATCGCGCGTGCACATTCGTCGTGGCTGCAACGTGGCTGCGTCAGCGAAAACACGTATAGTGTTCACGCTTTTATTTCGTGTTTAGATTGTTAATTAATTAATTTAATTTTAATCAGCTCAGTTTTAATTTTAATTCAATAACTTTTATTAATTTTACTACTGTTTTATTTTTCATGTACCTAGTTATGTTATTTTTTGTAACATTAAGAAGTGGATTAATGTTGTTTGAATTATAGGAATTGTAATTTTTATTTTTTACGTTAATTTAACTTTTATCAAACATGTAATGTTACATGAGTAAAATAAAAGGGAATATATTGAACATTTAAGCTCTATAGTTTCATTGATTCTTGTCATTATTTAATGGATGTATCCAATAATGCCTACAACTACGGCGTTTTCTATGTCTATTGTAAGTTAATCACTGTAAACTCTGTCGTCTGTCCATTTGGTACGCGTGAATTGTCCGTCCGTGAAATATGGTTACAGACAGAGGATAATACGTCTTGCATGAATGTGTACGATGAACCAGACAAGAAATTTGTCTTGTCGAACGGTCGTGTCTGATAATGTGCAAAGGCGCTAAAACTAAATAAACAATTCTTTGTCAGACGGCAACGTTCCCAATATGCTGATGCCGTTTGCCTAAATTGATTAAATGTGTTATTAATTCCAAAAAATACTGGTATAACCAGTTTTTAGTTTAGTTTATTTTGATGATTATAAAAAGTGTCTTCAAACATTAGTATTCAGTGAGGCGCTGCGCAAACGTGTCTTGTGTCGTATACAAGCTACCAACGAATATTTGAATTTCTATAGAACCAGTATGAAATCAGCCACTCCGTGCGCAGACGTAAACTGTGTCCGTTCGCTGCTACAGGACACAGCAACTATGGTTTCCTGTGATGGTGTCCAGTGTCGGGAACATAAGTGTCCGACACAAGACACACGTTTGCGCAGCTACTTAAGGCGTTACACAGACGTATGTCCTGTGTCGGACACAAGCCACCAAAACCGTAGTTGCTGTGTCTTGTAGCGGCGATCGGACACAGTTTACGTCTGCGCAGGGAGTGGCTTGTGTCCGACACGGGACATACGCTTACGCAGCGACTTACACTGGAAACGGTACTACTTGTTTACGTTATTATCAGTTTTTTTAAATTGTTAAACATGTGAAAAAAATTACAAAAATGGCCGCTTCTTCTTAGCTAAATAAAGAACTTTGACACTGACTTTGAGTACATCGTCGCAGGTGCTGAATTTCGGCTTTGTATAACAAGCCGTGAAATTAATACACACGCATTTTACAACCATGAGAATTTTTAAAACGTTAAATAACTATTGTCATACTTCACGGTATTTACATAACAATAACTACTACACTCTTAAACGCTTCTTAATGACGCACAAATATACTTGTTCTGATAAATTACGGTTAATACAAGTCTGAGATCTATTAACAGCTCATCGTTTTTCATATTTATACGATAATATGTTTCTATTAATGTAATTAAACAGTGCAATCAGTCAGTATACGGAGTAACTAGTTCTCTAAACAATAATATTAGTGAGATAAAGTTAAAAACATTTTATCACATACGCTACGAGCTTGGTGCAACAGCTACTAATTTCAATTACAATTCAGTGAGGATCATGTGCAGTGGAATGGATTCGAAGGAATCTGATAAGGAAACAGTCAGTGACAGACTTACTAATGCTATAGGTGAATTTGGAAGATGGCACGTAGTACTAATATTAGTATTCGCAGTTACAACCAAAATGTGCACAATTTGGACGCAGATGGGGATCATATTCCTAGCTCCGAAAACCACCTTCTGTTGCATTGAGAGGAACTCTACGGGAGAAATGCTGAATTCAACATGTTATAGCGACTGTTTAAAGTACGAGTATTATACGGAGTTTGAGAACACAATAATTTCGCAGTGGGGTTTAATATGCGAGAAGGCATGGCTTGCAAATTTCGCTCAGATGATAGGCATGTTTGGAGTGTTGGTTGGCAGTTCTTTCTTCGGATTCTTTGCTGACAGGTATGTGGTAAATACACCCTGATAGATATTGGGATACCCTGTGATACGATTTTAGTATTAACAGTAAATGTTTAGTTTCTTATGGGATATATTTAATTGCACCTCTGTTTAAAAATTACGCAAACTTAAGACTCACCTCTAATTTACTTATTGCATTTACTTATCGGTATGCATATCAGAAAAATTACTGTTGTACAATTAAACTACCTATTCATCAAAACATGTTCTATCATCCAGAACCGACTCGGGGCACTCCAAATACAGTTGGTTAGGTTAGGTTAGAACTGTGACAATATGACTAGATGATCCTTCAGTTCAAACAGTTTTGCATAAACCATAAAACTGATACTCAGTTTGATTTATTTAGTGTGCAATTCAGTATATTTGGTTCTAGTATTGATTGTTGTGTGGAATACAGAGAATTAATAGTTAAGGCATTAAATACATGCCATTTCTTATTCCTTCTTATTTGCTCTCCAAAGAAGAAATCAGATATCAGATACTTATCTGTATCATTACATCCATACTCCTAGTTCACACATTTGTTCTGGATGGGTTCGAACTACTCCGAACAAACGAGCTATGACATCAGAACATCTAAAGATAACCGCTCCGTCAGTTGTACAAACATTGAAAATTGTTTTCATTTTATATCTACCACAGACATATCAATTTCAGGTACGGTAGACGCCCAGCTCTACTAACCGCGGGCATCTTACAAATATGCTCAAGCTTAGCAACGCCATTCTGCCCAGAATACTGGATCTTCACGACTGTCCGATTCTTCCTGGGAGCAGCCGGAGCCGGCACAATGGTCATATCGTTCGTCATCATGATTGAAGTTACAGGTCCTCGATACAGGGAGTTCATGAACTGCCTCGCCTCTCTTCCCATACCGATAGGCGAAATGTTGCTGCCATTATTCGCATATTATTTGAGAGCCTGGAATAAATTCAGTTTGGGTATCGCTATACCTAATTTGGTGTGTTTGTTGTATTTCTTCCTTGTACCTGAGTCGCCTAAATGGTTGATTTCTTTAGGGAGATTGGATGAAGCGAGTGTTATTATGGCGAAAGCGGCTAAATGGTAAACATTTAATGATACGTTTAATAAGTTAGATGAGATATTTAGTATACAAAATAATAAGTATTCTGTTGAAAATTTCAGTAACAAAAAACCCGCAGAGGATATGCTAAATGTAGCAAAAAAAATATCCGATGATAATAACATCGATTCAAATTCAAAAAATAAAGCATCGTACATAGATCTTTTAACGGAACCGAGTTTAAGGATAAAGAACTTATTGTCCTGTGCCATATGGTTCAGTTTGGGCCTGATATTTTATGGCAGCAATCAATATATTGGACAGACGAGTTCGAACGTTTTTATATCAGTGGCTATGGCAGGCGGTTTGCAGGTAAGCAACAAATTACTCATCTTATTTTATTCTTCACTTGCAATCAAACATAATGATTTAATGCCGAAACAAACCTTTAAAATAACGATTATATATAAATAGATAAGAAAACGTGTCTGTCAATACACTTATTAGTTGCAAAGCACTTTGTAGATTAGATAATACTGTCTACTGTCTTTCTGATCTAGTGAACCTAGATTATACATCGGCACTTATAATGGCATCCAAGTAAACGACGCATCACTTGAGAAGCCGAAGGTGGTAACCATACAAAACCTAGAGGGAACCGGCTCTCAAGTGCAGCAGTCAGATTCAACTTGAGCCTGGAAGCCAGCCAGGCGGGTACGACAAAGTAGCTTACCTTACCGTGCTGTGGTTTCCTATATTTTCCAAGTTTCCATCACGTTGCTATCATGTCATTCATGTCCACATTAAATAACCATACAGATGGTACACCTGATGGTAAGTGGTCACCCCCGCCTATAGACATTTGCAATACCAGGGGGACTGTCGATGTCTTGAAGATCTTTTTACATTATTATCATAATTTGTGAGCTTAATGGCGTTGATTTTGTCAGATCCCAGGAATCCTACTAAGCAGTTACTGCTGCAAGCGTTTCGGTAGGCGTATAACCCTGATCAGTTTGTTCGTCATAAGTGCCATCAGCAACGGTCTACTCTCGGTTCCAGACGACTGGTTCTATGTGAAGCTGGTGGTGGGATCCGTTGGAGTTAGCTGTTCCTCGGGTGCTTTCAGTACTGTGTAAGTATTGGTGTAGTTTTTCGCTCACTTTAAAGTCATCAAATTAGAATTCGTAAAAATACATTTAAGCAGGTTTATTTTTGCTTAATATCAATAAATTAACATAATTACATCCTAAATTAAATTGCCTTCAATTAAAGACTGGTTTAAATTTCACTCAAGACAAAGTCAAGGTATAAGTCATTTATCCAGTTTAGGCTCTAAAATGCCAAATATGAAGGTCGAATGTACTGATGTTAACCCCGGTTCGGACGTTAACTCGTCTCACTAATATAACAAACGTAAATGTTTTTGACTCATCACGCATAAACGTCTGAATGAATTTGGATGAAATTTGGCACACATATAAAATATGTTCTGGATTACCGCCTAGGATTCATAGAAACGCGGGAGAAACCGCGGGACAAAAACTAATATCAAATACAAAATTATCCGTTCCAGATACATGTTTACAACGGAGCTGTTCCCAACTGTAGCCAGGAACATGGCCATGGGTGCTTCTTCAACAGTCTGCAGGGTGGGATCCATGATAGCTCCCTTCGTGGCTGGGCTAAGTGTGGTATACAATTGGATCCCACCGATGATCTTTAGTATAGCGTCGCTCATAGCTGCAGCGACGTGCTTCTGCCTTCCAGAGACGAAGGGAAAGGTGCTGATGGATCTCATAGCTGAGAGGTAAATGCTAATATCCCAAGTCTTATAGAGACGTTATTTATGAAAATTGCCAGAGGCGTAGCTTGCTTCTCATGATATACTCCGCGATATAGATCACTTTTTAAGTGAAACGGTGAAATCGCCGGCAACAGCTAGCAAGATATATGACACTAGTCTCTCACAAAAGATAGAACCTGGTACCCGACTCGAATTCTTCGTGTATTAATTTCATCCATCTTTAATTTCAGATCATCAGAACAAACGAGCGGCACCAGTTATAATGTATCTCAGCAGCATTCTTCACAAGGTAGTCTTAAGGATAGTTAAGACATTATAAATAAACGAAATCTATAAAGTTAAACTTTGTCATGAATGGAATTGTATTCCTCAAAACCGAAATCTTCTGTGATTGGAGAAACAATGTTTTATCTGTCCAAATTTAAGGCAACATGGCTAACATAACCACACAAAGCTTAATCTTATGAGTCTCAATCTAGAAGTTGCTTTGTATGCTAGAAATATATTAGAACCAATGTATTTTAAATTTAATCCAGTTACTTGGTTACATCGCTAAACACCTGTGGTGTGTGTTGTCATGTTGCAGCTACTGCAATTCAAAACCAGTTCTTTTCTGGGCATTATTGATCTAAAAGAATGTAGCGACATCTATCAGCCATCTATCAGTAACACTGAGATAGTTCACACACTGAAAGATAGATGGCGCGGCGCCACATTAACCTACATCCTGCATCGCGCTTAAGAAGTTTTCTCGAGAATCTGCATATATACAACTGTCCGACATGTACAGTTGGACCGCGGTCCCCAGGCACGATGACCCAGCCTGGCGGAAGATCTTCCCTTTTAAATGGAGGTGTCATCCACCTTGCACCTCCATAGTGGTGACCCCGACGTGATGGATGGGAATATTTCCAACCCTCCAAAAATCACGGAACATGCAGTAGCACTTCTGAGCAGATTCTCCAAGCTCATCACTCCCCACCGGCAAGCAGTCACACAGCAAGCCAACTTCGCCTCAATCAGGTCCATCGCAGCCGACTCACCGTGCTTCCTGGTCCTGCAAGGCAACACTGCGACTGCGACTAAGCTCCCCGCCCGCACAGTCCACCGCAGCACACGCCCGGATCATCTCTCCGGCGTGGCGGTTTCTGCACTACGTGGACTAGCCGGCTCAACCTGTCGCAGCATCTGCGCTCCGTCTCGACTCACCGTAGACTCCGAGCAGCACTGGCACTTGCAAGCTTTACGCAACGACGCAACAATAGATCGACCTCCGGTCTAGGAAGGGAGTGATGTAGCGACATCTATCAGCCATCTATCAGTAACACTGAGATAGTTCACACACTGAAAGATAGATGGCGCGGCGCCACATTAACCTACATCCTGCATCGCGCTTAAGAAGTTTTCTCGAGAATCTGCATATATACAACTGTCCGACATGTACAGTTGGACCGCGGTCCCCAGGCACGATGACCCAGCCTGGCGGAAGATCTTCCCTTTTAAATGGAGGTGTCATCCACCTTACACCTCCATAAGAAAAAGCAATCAGTATAGAATTGCAAAGTTGATTAAAAGACCTAGTTTGCCTTGTGATCTCATGACAAAGAATTGCTAATGTTCTGGTTTGATTCTCCCATGTCTCGACTGATGTGAAGACAGAACCAATAAGACTGTTAATTTCATGTTTTTAAATATAATTTGGAAAACGCGGAGCCAACAGACATTGCCCTTCAATTTAACAAACACAATCGCACCTAACCGCATTAAAACTGTTGTTTTCCCGATAACAAAACATCTAATTCGTTTTCCCGATAACAAAACATCTAATTCTATTGGTAATTCGATTGAGAACATTTTCCAAGCAAAAGTTTCCGCAAACAAAAGCTATAAAACAAATTAAACCCAACATTAGCACCTCAGCAAGGGGGTACCGTGGAAGTAGGTCAACTTGGAACACAATTTATGATCCCCGCAGCATAATAGCGAGGTAATTAACTAATGAAAGGCAGGGGACAGGCGTTATGGCGTCACGTATATCAATTGTCATATTTATACAGCTAGCAAAGAGAAAAAATAGAATACGTATTTTATTAAAACATTACGAGACAGACATCTATCTAAAGTAGAATTTACTTGGATCACTTTTTGTGTAGTTTACAGCAATGCTGATACTAACGCAACCACCACCTCCGTGGCAACCACCTCCGTGTCATTGTCAAAAAATATGTCGTTATTAACGTGACCTATTTAAATGATTTTTGGTTCGATCAATAAATTCTTATAACTTTTCAACACAACTTTATAATTTGTAACTTACTCAAGTTGAGTGTCCACAGCTCATACATTTAATCTTGCTATTAAATCTCCGCCAGCATCTAGCTAAGTAAGATTTTCTCAGTTTCAAGTTCCGACAGTGCGCCGCTCAAACGCAATCTCAAAGTCCATCTTATACTTTACATTAAGACACTTTTAAATTAAGAGAAAGAATTATATAACCCTTAGAATCATTTTGTAAACCAAGTAGTGTTTTAATTGCAATGTTTTTAAGATTTTTTGATTACGTTGTAACGACGGGGTATCAGCTATTTTGCACCATACCTGTAAGAATTGTCGAAGTTCGACCCAGAATTATTAACAACAAATCGTCGAACTACAAAAAATGAGAATTGATAACCGTTTAATTTGTAAAATGACAAATTCTGAATTCCGACCACAGATATCAATAATGCAGCGATGGGCGATGTAATCTCAACAGGAACGGATGGGACGGGGGCTTAAATGGGCATCTACATACTATGTGGGAGATCAATCGGTGATCTGTGATTGCATCCACTTACGCATACATTATAAGTATTACGTTGTTGACGATCGATGATGGCTTAGTGAGAGCGAGGAATGATACAATAGCACGACACGCCCGTTACCAGTTACCACCTACTGTACCCTGACTGACTACAATCCACAAAGTGAAAATATGTCAACATCAGGAATGGATTACACAGAATACTGACTAACAACCTATATTCCCATTATGATACGATTAAATATCATATTTATGATTATATACAGGGTGTTGTTTTGGTCGGCGACAAGCGACCCAGGAGCGGTAGTACAAAATATATATTCCCCAAAAATGGGTTTAATTCCATTAAATACTGTAAATATGTTGAGAAATACCTTATTCAATTTGAAATAAAATTACCGCAAAGTATGGTTACTAGGCACGTGCAGTCTAGAGCTAGGCGCAAGCCACCATCGGCCCACCCCTTTACTCCCTCGTACTCCCGTAGAGTATTATGTCTACACTTGAGCTTATTACACGATTTTCAAATTTTTATTTTTTTTATTTTTATTATTTAAAAAAAATAAAGTATTTTTTTATATTTTTTTTTAGCACCAGTATCATTTGTATTATCGACCCTGAGTCGCTCGTCGCTGACCAAAACAACGACCTGTATGGTATATATGAGTTTTTGTCGATATTCTGTAACCCAATCACACCCTTATACCTGAATGAATCTGATTAAACTTGGTACATAGATCCTTCAGAATTAAAAAAGGGAGAAGCAGATCCAAATCTGATCTCACCTGTGACCTAATTCTTTAAAGATTATGATAATTTAGGTTTTTGTATTTACGGATCGAAGACCTTTAGAATTTTCTTCAAATATCATGATATTAATTTCTTGGACAAGGAATATATTGATAAAAAATATATAATGGTATAATGACGGGAAATGACAAAAAATACCACATATGGAATGCTTAAGCTTTGGTTCACTGAAACACCTTGAAGCATGGTAATACTTCCAAAATCAAAAATGAATAGCACGAATATAGCGGCCTCCCGTCTATCTTCATACGGACAAAAGCCTGCACAACGTATATCTCGCGGCTACTCCTGACTGGCCCCTCGTTACCAATAATCCGGGCAATTGATCCGGACATCCGGCGCCGCAAACGTTCGGTCCCGGATGAGACGAGGTAATAAAATATTTTCCTTTGGAACTCGTTGCACGGAATGTGTCTACTTATAGTTTTAATCTATTTGTCGTATTTGCGTGAGCCCTTCACACATTGATTTATAATGAACTTTCAACAGAAATATGTTCGTTTAAACAAAAACTACTAAAATTGTATAAAAAATTGCACAAAGTTCTCTCCCACCGTATTTATAAATGTAAACTACAAATTGTAATATTCCAAGCGATTGTGGCAAATTGCCCTAATAATATTTCCAGCGTATTACGGAGCGCCAGCTACAAATATCCACCGGGATTTCGCGCCGGGTAATTGCTACTTTTTTCATAAATGTTCAGTCAAATTGAAAATAAACTGAAACCTGGCTTTCGCTCACCTAATACCGGGCATCTTCCTAAGGCCTAAAGGCCTTCAGTAAATTGGTAGAATACAATTTCGGTCAATTTGTAGAAAACATTTAAATGAGACCCCAATTGTATTGGAATAAAGCTGATGAACTTATAGACAAAATGACCAAATAAAATGTACATAAAAATCGATCTAAACAAGAAGTAGATAAAGCTTAATTCTACGATCCTGAAGTAAATACAAATACAAATGTATGTACCTTCCATGTCCCGTACAGTCTCTCATTTTGAAGCGGTCACTTGGGAGCAATCAAACTGTACAGCTAGCAACGCAAGTTCTTAGCAAGACATAAACTGGGAGCCGTCGTGTGCAACATTGATGCTGTTGGCTATACATTACTAGGTTTAATGCCCAAATGGGCAGATTCGTGTCGTCGAGATTTCCTCACTGAATATTTGATCACTTGTTTGGGGAAATTTTAAGTGAAACTAGCAGCGGTACATCGTGGATTCAAGAATTTAATATTTATACTTTTCGATAATAAAATTGAAACTTTCATATTGGACTGGGCTTGAGCCAATAAAATTGTATTGATATCTATACCCAAAACAGTATATTTGATCACATAAAGATAGGAAGCGCAATATCCAGAGACGATAACATAAACTATATAAATATAGATCCTGTCAGAGTGGTAGCAAAGATAAATAAGAAACGGTTCCATTTTTATAATCAATGTGCTGAGTGGAACGATTTATAAAACCTTCGTATAAACGCAAAGAGCTAATCTCGACAAAAAACTTTGCCATGTAACTGCTCCAGAAAAAGTCAAAGTTGGTTACAAATTAAATTAATGGAACTGATCTACATCAGACGAAATTTTGGAAAAAGTTCCGCTAAAAAGAAAATTGTGAAATGGGTGCTTTGATTAATATTCGAGGAATTTACAATTCAGATATTTTACAGCCATTTTGGGACAAAGTGACAATTTGTTGAAAGCCTTTACTTTTGGAAAAGCAATAACTGTTTCATTTGGTGTAGATTGTACTTACGATTGTAGCTTTTCTTCTAGAGTTGAATCTATTATTCTAGAGGCACTCAGACAAGTAATAACTAATACCGTAGCTTCTACATCCAAGCCATCTAAGCAATCAGTGTGCTTCTGATTGGCAAGACAGTGCAATATGTCCACTCAGGCGGATTGATTGCCTGCCATTGATGAGGACAACATGAATATGCAGATATACGATATTGCATCAAAATGCAGTCGTATTCAATGGGAAAATCCCTGCTTATCAGGTCAAATATCTTTTTTTTTTGCGTATAGATAATTTATGGGCAGGAGAGTGGTAGGTACGGAAGCAAGGGCGCGTGTAAAAGCTAGTATAAGAAACGGGCTCGATCGGAATCGCAATAGGTAGAAGAAAGACGTCTATGGGTTTTTTTAACATGATGTTTTAGCCCGACTTCATGGTCAAGAGAGAAAGGATGATGTCACATCAGATTACCTTATGAGATATTAGTTTGTATCTTTGTTTCAAATATCTAAGCTTTTACAATAACTGACACTCCAAAACAACAGTATTTTTTTATTCTGTTCTGTTTTCACCCTGTAACAAACAAGTATAATATATTTTTCGGTAACAAAGCGTCACGTAAAGTTGCCAATGTCACCATTTATTATTCAGTACGTGAGACTCGACCCTGTTTACTGTAGGGCGACCACATCGACCACATTTTTCGGATAGCTTTTGCATATCTCTTTGAAAATGTGTCGCTAAATAATATAAATCTTTTCGAACATTCCATAAAAAGCACATTAAAGACATGGAGTTCTTTCACGAACAATGGGAAATATGTACTAATACACTATTAGTATGTTATTGTTCTTGCATCCTACACTGCACGCTGATCGTACCGTACAGTATATCAGAAAGTGTTACACATACAGCATTCCATTGAATTGTCAAGAGCCCATTGTGCACATACGCCCGCCATTTTGTAACGCTGTATTTTTTATCTAACTCGCATCTTATATTTCCTGCTTGTTTACTATTTTATGTATGTTACGTTTGTCACATGATTTAGTGTTTCTGGATCCAGATTACAGGTCTTCAAATTGCAACGTTTCATGTCACTATAATTGTAGGCTTTGCAGTGCAATTTGGTTCTCTATCACTTTGTCTTCAGTATCTTTAAATGGATTTTTATGGAAGTCTCAATACTTGCAATTAGATTTATCAGCCTTACTGAGGGATTAATGATGTTCCGGGCTAAACGTATGATATTTCAGTATATGGCCTACTACCTATTTGCAAATTGTCATCTACATCCATTCCCTTTACAGCATAAAGGACACAAATATCCACTTACAGCATTTATAATATTAGTGAGAAGTAGGATATACTAGCAAAACCTAAAATTAAACACAGTCTCACGCCAGAATCCAATTAGAATAATGGACAAAGTCGAAAACAAGTCCAGACTAAAAGCGAAGCAAATAGGAAACGGAATGAGAATGAGAATATATAGCGACATTCAGCAAATTCAGGCTTTGTATATTCAAAGGATAGAGTTATAATGAACTTTGTAAAATATGAATGATATCTAAACAAATCATAAGATAAGCTAACCGAAACACTAGTTTTTGTCTCTGTTGTTTCACTTGACAGACATATAATTTACTAGCTTTCCCCCGCGGTTTTACTCGCGTTCCCGGGATAAAAAAGTATCGTGTTATAAAGCATATAATACTCAGGGATACTGTGGCTATAAGTGAAATAATTTTTCGAATCCGACTGGTCGTTCCAGAGATTAGCCTGTTTAAAGAAACAAAAAAAACTTTTCCGCTTTATTATATAGATAGAAAATAGAAGAAGATAGATGGATAGATTAGTATTAGTATAGATTAAGCTGTATAATTACAAAGATACTTGCTTTTAATTCTGTAAAACATTAAAATTGTAACTGGCTCTGCTGTTAACATAATTTATAACAATTATGTCATAGTTATTAAGATTTGTTGCTAATAAAATAGGCAAGAAACTCATGAAGGATACATTTTTTAAATATTTTTTGGACAATCTGACTACGTTTGGCTTTTTTTTCCAAATATTTAACAATAAAAAGATATACCTAAGCATCCATATGTATCTCCTGTAGTAAACCCAATTCGAAGTGTATAAAGAAGCGTGGATGTGAATTTCAAAGCATTTCCCGGCGAGCTCTTCATATATTCAGTTTTCAGTCTAACATTCGCGAACACTTCTAATGCAGCAGCATTTTTATGGTAAGTTCTGTGGAAACTTTTTTATTTATTTTTATGCACCTTTATTTTTGCCTTTTATATTATTGTTAGTCTGAATAGTAGTAAGGGCAATAAACCTAGGTGAGATGTGCATCTGCAGGCTGATGATGAAATAAAGTATGACGGAGCCAGGTAATGCAATGAAAGAAAAATCTTCGACGATAACTTTTGATCAGCTTGATTAATAAGAGGTTTTCGTCCAAAATCACATTATACAATTACTAATCTCGTTATAGCTCACGGCTGATAGAATATTATTGATCCCCCAAACAACGCACTAGACTCGAATCAATCATAGCCAAAAGATGTCCCTTTGTCAAGAAATTCTTTCAGAAGTATTGATGAATGGGCTATTATTATGACTTGTCTGACAGAACACTCGATCAAAGTGCTCGCATGAATCTTTTCCGAAATCCATTGAAGAAAATCTTCTATTTGACCGTTGAGCATCTTGTAAAAGTATAAAGTTTCGTCGAAATGTAGTGAAGAAACAATCGGACAAGAAAGCCACACCATGTTTTTATTTTCTATCTATCTAATAAATCAATCAACATGCTGTAAAACTAATATCTGAGTTAAGTACTATGGAATGGACAAGGTCTAATTTTTGGATCTAAATTGTGGTTTGCAGTTGGCAGGAGGACGGAACTACCTAATGATCCGACTCTCCTAGAAGTTACAATTTCGACTGTCACTGACTACAGAGGTAAATTTCTCTCCTGATAAGACGCTATATATTTTCATAATAATACTCGACGCAATATTTTTTTGGGCAGATAAAAATATTTTGATAGCCCTGTGGCGCCTGTCATAGTGTCAGATCCCCAAGTGAATGTTTTTACACATAATTCTCTGGGCGCAGTGCGTTAAGTAAACAAGCTCCCAGATCTACGTAATCCTATGTAGATTCCTCTCGACGTATAAGCGCTGAGACAATGAATTGAAATAACAGAATTTGGTTTAATTAACATTATTAAATGATACTTTTATTATTCAATTTCGTTAAGTTTTGATTCAAAATTCAAAATTATTTATTCAAATAGACCTTCGCAAGCACTTATGAAAAGTCTGACTCTAATACCCTAATACCGGTTCGGAAGGTTGCATTCGCTAAGAAGAGCCGGCAATAAACTCAGCAATTAGTCTTTTCAAAACAAGCTTAGATTCATCACATAATATTTACATTCTAATGGCATTTGATTGAACTTCAAAGAAAGATAGCAAATTAAATCAAACTGCAGTATTTAAATCAGAATTGATAGAACGATCCCAGTTTTAAGAGTGTGTAACAAACGTATTTGATTTTTTAAATAAAATGAACTTCCGTTTATTAGTTCTCAACTGCTAAAGCAGACAAACAAAATAAGACCTATGTTGCTCGTAAAAGTGACAGAAGCGTCCAACGACCGTTAAAACAAATAATAGGCAATGAAAGCCACACGACGTAGACAGCTCCTTTTCTCTCGAAAAGTGCTATAAACAAGAAATGGGGGCTGTTATGGCTTTGCGAAGGCTGTTCTCGCATTGAACGTCAAAGATATTACCATGATTTAAAGGAGTCCGATATCAAATTGCATCTATAAATTTTTGACATCATTAAGAATGACATTATTAAAATTGTATAAAAATTGAATGACTGTAAGAAAGATGCGGAAAAAACCTGTGAGGATGAATATCATATCATGCTTTGTAAAGAGCAATGCATTTTAGCGGTAAACTAAATACAATTCTGACGGCTACCGTCCTCGTTTGGCTTACCAAGTAACAAGAAAAAGTTTAATTTGTGATAGCAGACCCTAATTAGTTCATACACAAACCCCAAAACGCTCTCAATCTTCGTGTGATAAAAAACTTCACTAATCAAATCCTGCGAATTACTTTTCCAATGTTTTGAGATTCACCAGAACTTAGTTCTTTACAAACAAGTGAGGTAGTCACGTAGAGAACTTTACACCCGAGAGCACAATCGCTGTAAAGATAAAAGCAAGCGTATCATGAAACCCGAAGGTTCTGACTTCTGAGTTTCCCTTTATCTAGTCGTAACGTGAGCCGAGGTTTTATGTTCTACGACCACTTCTGGCTTCTGGTTCACTTTAGATTCCATTATATGAGTTGTATACGGTCAGTCTATACGTTAGAGTTTCTTGTTCGTGTTTCTCATTTCAATTGATTTCAATTTTATGAGTCCCTTTTTGAGGTTATACGAAAATTACTTTTCCTCGACAATTTTCCTTTGCAGAACTTTTACACGGTTTATAATATTGGGGTGAAAATAGTAGATCAACTCTTTATTTAAGGTAATCGCAAATCAAATGAATACAATTTCTGATAACCTCTTTTATAATATTTCTACAGATGTTATGAAATGAAAGAAACGAAGAAATGAGGTCAAAGTAGAATTCATTGACCTGCGAGTTTGTATTATGTAGCTGATTTAGGTTGACAAGTTGATTCTGTAGTACATCAGGTACCCGTAGTTATTACTCCCCTTTATCTAAAATATATATTAGAATTACATCTAAACCTGTGGTACCTTCAGTTGTTTTGACCTGCATAAATGCCTGTTGGGCCTAAATAGATTGTTGTTATATCAAAAGGCTGACATGCAGGCAATACACCAGCATGACGACCATCGCCTATGGCCGTCAGCAGTCCCGAAATTGCCAATATGTCCGCCGTCACATTACTAAGCCGTCATCGCTACCATAATTACATACTTTTTTTTTGATCTCATAACATTTTGGACAAACAATAAATTTGGCATGAAAGCATTATGAAAGCCACAACTGCCTAACCCGTCAATTCATCACAATTAATTGCTGAAGTTATAACGCTATAATCCGCTTATTATTTATATGTTAAACACAGTAAATATTAACGACAACGGAAATTCTGACCATGGACGTTTTATTTCTGGCAATTTTCACAAATGTTGAGCGGAAATGAAATTTAATGCGCAGAGAATCTTAATCAATTTAGTCTGCACTGGTAATGGCTTTTGGAGGTTTTCATGCGAGAGGACATTTACTAAATTTCGTAGTAAACAACAAACAAACTAATTTAATTAACTAGGTTAATAGTTGAATACAACATTTTCAAAATTGGTCGTTTATATTCAGTTGCAAATCAAATAGAAAATTTGTCAACACGCACCAGTGTTTCTGCATTCGGCACTTGCACTAAGAGCTTCTAGGATTGAAATGCTTACCACCTTCAACCTCATTACTGTCATATTAACAAGTCTATTCATAGTGAATAGGTTACAGAAAGCTATAATCAAGGTTTCGACTAAAGGTAGGTACTAAGAAATAAATCTGAGAAATCGTGCTACAGCATAGCACGATTTTCATAATAAAAACATTTACGAAATTGCAGAAAAGGAAAATCCTCATATGTCACCAAATATTAACCGATATGTAGGTACTGGCAGTGAGTCACTTCTATATATTAGGCTATATATTGAAGTTAGAAGTGTAATGTCAGAGCTTTCATGTAACAGTCTACATAATACAGTGCAATAACAGAATGAAATGTGACGACTCTGCTAATGAAGATGTATGGAGCGCTGAATGCGATGTGATGAATGGACGGATTAACATAGAGAATGAGTATGGACGCTGCGTTGAAAGCTAATGTGTTGTAGTTATGGAATCATGAGCTAGGATGATTTAGAATTATGCTAGGATTATAAATAGAAAGATAAAATACTATATATTGGCATGAAATAATTAGCATAACATACAAATTGACTAGACAAGCTAGCTATAAACTATATAGCTTCATTAGTTATAGGTTTAATAATAATTGCAAATATTGTTTAGTATACTCAACATTTTTAAGAAGACATGAAAGATGATTTTCAAACTTGGCTACGACAATCGCTAATTACAAAAATCTTCACTCCAACTGAATTATTTATTAGAATAAGCTTAAGCCAGTGTTCTACCTTCTACTGAACCGGCAGGAAATGAGGTTACAACGAAGATAAATAGTCCTGGATTAGTGTAGCGGTGAGGCAGCAATCCTGACGTTCAAGCCACAGAAAACGTCAGGAATTTAAATAACGAACTCTCAGGTAGAATATATCAAGTGTTTTTGATAGTGCTGTGTGAAATAACACAGGTACCACAAAGAACCATGCTAGCTATGGTGTCCTCGCAATGTTTTTCTTCAACAAAGAAGGCTCAAGCTCATTAACATAGGATAAATTAAGTCAATTCGTTTTAACCACCAAATCTCTCATCTGTATTTTTTGGTTCTAAATCAGATTTTCCTCAATCGCTCCGCTCATGTCTGTTGTATTTATAATCATGGACGGTACACTGGCGAATGTAAATTTTACGAGGGTCTCATTTGCAGGCTTGTAAAATGGTATTTGTTAAGCGGGAATTTAAAAAAGCGAAACGGCTTTCCTTTTTTTTTTAAGTACATTTGTACAATCTGATTTCGTTATGTCACGCGTTTTATTTTTTCCCTATCTATGTAATTGTGGGTTTATTTTTATAGAAACTTTTGATACTATGTTGTCATCATTATGAAAGTCTTGACCACAATCTCACCACGGTGTGTGGTAAAAACACAAACCTTAGTATAGAACTAACTCTCAAGTGCAGGTGCCGGAACATACCGGTAGGTGCTTGGCGACAGTTCTTCAGCTTGAGGGTGGTAGCCACTGGTGCTATGATTTCCTTAACCAAAAGCTCAAGCAAATTGTTTCACGTCAAAAAAGCTAAGACAAAAACAAGGAAAGAAGCCTCAATCAACTTTAACACGAAATTAGTACATTCGAAATAAATACAAAATCAAATAAACAGATGGAATAATCACAGCATGAAGCATTTAACGAGGACACATAAATAATGGATCTTAACGAGAGGAAGATTGAGGTTTACAATCCAGTTTATAGCCTGTTTGTTCTCTTAGATAATGAGAAACGAGTGGCTGAAGTAAATCTTCAAATTAAAACAGCGCTATCGTTTGAGATCGCTGATAATGTGAAAACAATAGATTTAAATTTTCATCATTAACGAATTTGAACCTTGGAGATCGAAGAAGGATCGTGATCACACACATCAGATGGACAGATGACTCGGAGCATCTTTTTTCAGAAGTGGGCTTTCACAAAGACTACCTCGAAAATCTAAATCTGTAAACACATATGCCACAATTTAACGTAAGTAATGATTACGTATTTATAGACCACCTAACTGTTCTTAAAACTCTTAAAAAAGCAGCGGTTACAAAATAACAATTGATTTCTATCGTTATAAAAACGCGAGCGGGCTTACTGATGCTCGAAAAGCAATCAACGTTATTTACGTGAACATTTTAGGATTTTTAGGTTATTAAGTTTTTATAGTCAAATAAACGAATAATACTACAGCTATTGTTTCAATCGCTCCTATTGTATACTTTAAGGGCGGTATGTAAGCTAAACGTCATAAACAGGGTTCGCTATTTTAGTGGTTTATGAATGAAAACATGAAAGAAATAGTAATATATGATCATAAACATAAAACCAAGATACTAATTAACAGATCCGTGTTGGCCCTTTTTTTTTAATTTGCTGCAATAACTAGCAAAAACATTACAAATATTACCAAAATCATAAAAATCGAGGTTTGCCTCTTTAGTGATACCATCAAATTTAGAATCCATTTTGTAAAAATTATGTATAACATCGAATCACAAATATACGTACAACAGATCCGTGGGGCCACATTTTCATTTTTTTGTTTAAAAATAATGTAATTTATTTATTTATAAGCATCAATTTTGCGACGCCATTTGTCCATACATTTTTCTATGAAATGTCAAGTGAAGCTTTATATACAAGACGCAATCGCGAAAGCAGTCAGTTCCCCCCAGTGTCCCAAGGTGACACCACGTCGCTTTTTATTGACACCGGAAATGACGTCATCCACATATCTGTATACATGCGCTTGTCAAAAAGAACATAATAAGTGCATTTTTATTTTTTACATTATTAGAGTTATGAAATCTGAAATACACCATGAAAATTTTTTTTATGGTCATCAGTATTCATTTCATGACATGTTGATACGCCCATAGTCTTTTTGAAAAAGTCCCGTATGCCAAAATATTTTCCTTGTTCTCCCTCTCAGCTATTGATTGCTTATTTTGTTTCTTGCTTATAGATAGACTAGTCTTATTCATAAAATCATGAATAAGTTTTTGTATCGCGCGAATTTTTACTTGAAGGTAAACCTTAATAATGTATCGTCGATGCTGAAAAGAAGGTTAGGATACGGCCATCGAAATAATATAAGTATTTTATTAGATTTCGCGTTCCGAACAAAGAAACCGTAGAGCTTGGCGACAGCGGGGGTAAGGTGGGGGCCTGTGCGAAGCGAGTGTGCAGTGGACTGACTGTTGCAGTGCTAAATCAAGCTGTGTCTAACCAAATTATAAAAACGATAGATAGATGCTTATAGATTATAGTTTTCTCGCGACTAAAATATCTTAAGCGCCCATGAATTTCATAGCGCCTACGCGTTTATTCAACGTGTCGTTCCTATAGAATTACACTGCAGTCGTGGCATTTAAATGAAGAAATATTTTTTCTATTGTGATATTACGATATTATTACCTATTTATTCACTTGAACAACAAATAAGTTTACTTACTTGCCTACTAAATTGTTATTTACGTCCAGGTTTACACTCAGGTTTGATTCGATTTCTTGTATTATTAACGCTGCTCCGTACGCGCCCATCTCACAGAAAAGAGTTCTAGAGTTCCGCGTTCACTACTTTACACACAGCGAACGAGCAGTCTAGAGTTCTAAAGGTAAATGGGCAAATTTGCATGGAGCTTTTGGCGGCCAGCAATAATTTCTGTTTTCTATTAGGCAATAATATATTAACAAAAATATGAAAGCTTAATACTGTGGTGTATTTAGAAAAAAAAATTATAGATTATTGAAGATTTAAGAAATAATTGGAGATATTATGAAATTGCAAGGTAGTTGCATTAAATGTAATTAGTATCCCGTACCAAAAGGTGTAATTATATACATACAGCAAGCAAAAGTTTGTTTACATTCTTTATCTCGTCTCATTGGCCTTACTTAAGTTTCATTAGTGGCCGCTCATGGGCCAGAATGCCCATTGCCTTTCTACCTTGTGTCACTTAATAAATAAGACAGTGATAGCTCAGACGTGTCACCTCAACTGCCAGCTTTAGATAATGGAACTCCGACAGAACTCGAGTTCTCTTGACCGACGAGTTCTCTGTGTGCAATGATGAAAGGCGCCGCATAGATTACAGTGAACGCGGAACTCAGAACTCGGAACTCAGAACTCTAGAACTCTTCCATGGGATCGGCGCCTAAAGGTGAACGGAACGCAGTTCAGTTCATTCGAACAGAGTTAATGTTTGGAACGCTGTATATATATATACTAGCTATCGATAGATATCGATGGATACGGCCATTTGTAAACAATTCACTGTTCTTATATATATTCTTTTACTATAAAGCTATCATTGTTACTAGATATATTCTTTGTAGGTTTTATTTTATTGAGCATAACTTGATAAGCCCCTTTGCAAATCTTTTCAATTTTAGTATTCTTATAATGGGTTCCCTATCAATCGCCGCTATACCGAATTTAACAAATGCTCGTTAGCTAATTATGAAATATGCAGTACTGAATTGGCCATAGCAGGATAAATGCTACGGCCCACGTTGAATGGCCTGCTTTCGCATATACTAATAATTATGGGAAAATAATTAGGGATGTTACTGTTATGCTGAAATCGTATATTTATCGGTATATTTCGCTGCATGGCCAATATTATAATAATCATTGAAAACGATTTCTTGACATACTTAAATAACGCTGCGTGACAAATATAAATGTAATATAGAAAGGCTTCCAAATCTTTTAAAAGAGTAATAAATTCGTGAAATATATCTGCGCGACCATATCTTCTAATCTGAGAGCTAAATCCGCAGATAAACCATTAAAGTAGATAACCTGAACCAAAGGTCCTTGATTACATTTGCTACAGGCCTCGCACTGGCTTAATTAGGCACGGTAAATGAAAGCTATATTGGCTACTAGCTATCTCCCGTGGTTTCCTGCGGTTCCGTTATGAAAAGTAGGCTAACAAATGTGAATTAAAATATTGTTATAGCATTTGAGGATAATGTAGCTTCCTATTACAACTCGAGTGGCTTCCTATCCACCTTCGCCCGAATACACACATATTATCACTCTTATACACTGATTTATTTAATCCTAAAACCCCTCGCTATCTCATGGAACGCTTCGAGTACTACACCTCTTATCATCATCTTCTTCATAGTTCCTTGGAACTTGACCTCCAAACTCCCAGTCACACTTCTCACTTCTTACTCTTATTCCCAATCTTTTACTATCCAAGCTGTACGTCTCTGGAACTCTCTCCCTCAGACTATAAGACAGGCCCCGACGTTAGACTCTTTTAAATCTCTTGTTATTTTCACACTATCACACGCTATAAACTTCCTCATTTCCTGCCTTCCTTTCTATTTTACTAGAGTTGTTATTTTCACGTTATGAAAGTGTATTCTTATCTGTTACACCTATCATATTCTCATATATCCTGTTACCCAAAGGTTGTCTGGAAGAAATCGCTTAAGCGATAAGACCGCTTGTTTTGTATCACTTCTTCTTCAAATAAAGCATATTTATTTTATCTTATTAGTGAAATAATGTTCAGAATCGGATTAGTAATTTCAAAGCCTCGTACATGCCTCTTTATATAATACTAGCTGTCCTCCGTGGTTTCACCTGCGTTCCCTTGATAAAAGTAGCCTATACCCTTCTCTATACCATAAGTTGTCACGACGCGATGTAGGCTTGGCTATCAGCTCTACTATCAGCCTACGACCGGAGCTTTCAAAATAGTTGATAAAGCAGTTGAAGAAGATGAAACTGATGACTGTCTTCCATAAAGTTTATTGCGTAAAAATAAAGAACCCAGCTGGGTTCTAGTATGATAATTCTTTATATTATTGATGCACTGGTAAACGAACTGTATTAATGTATTACTTAATTATCATACTAGAACCCAGCTGGGTTCTAGTATGATAATTCTTTATATTATTGATACACTGGTAAACGAACTGTATTAATGTATTACTAGGATATATTATTTCACTTTAAAAACATGTCCACACAAGTTGCGTCTCAGTACTGATTGAAATGAATGAATGTCTGATGGGACATTCTTCAATTATGAGAATTAAAAATATTGAAAATTCGAATTCCAAAATTTGATCATTTGAAAATTTTAAACATTTAAAAATTAGAATAATATGTACTAAATAGTATTTTTGACCAGAAGCAATAATTGAAATAGCCAAATCTCAATACGATGGCTTCAGTGGTTTAGGCGTGAAAGCGTAAGCAAACAAAAACAAATGGGCCAGTTGGTGCAGTTGATTATGATTCCACTTATAGCGCTGCAGGTCGTGGGTTTGATTCCCACCCAGGACATGCATTTGTGTGCATGAACATGTCTGTATGTCCTGAATCTGGGTGTAATTATGTACATTATGTTATTTATATATTTACAAACAAAAAGATGTCCATAGTACAAGCTCAGCTTAGTTTGGGATCAGATGACCGTATGTGAGGAATATCCCAGGATGTTTATTTTATTTATTTATTATTTAAACTTATTATTTATTACTAAACTTATTACCATTTATTATTATTACTACTTATTAATTCTTAAACAAACAGAGTTACTATGGATTAGTACCTACCTCTTCAAAAAAAGTTAACATAAGTACCCACAAAGTACTAATATAAAGCATCGCACTGAATTTCCTTTGCTTATAAGTAGTGAATCCATGCTGTTTAATAATTATGTAAACTTTGGTCGTGCCTATTTAAATAAGCCACTAGAAAAGGTATTTAAATAGAAAATTAAATATTATATTACTCAATAATATTGGAATTTTATCGGCTGGTACCACGTTATGCGGTACGTACCTAACTTGACGCAACGTCATGTTTGGATCTGATGCATGTGTGCGTGCCTGTAACACAACTGCAAAGTAACAAATGAATGCTGGTTTTCGCGCGCGATCTAGCCTACATACTACCCTTAACTTGAAGTCAATTGAGCACCCAATATAAATTATTTATAGAAAAAGTCAATATCGGTTTATTTATATGGTCTCTGGAATCTGGATACAAACCGCCTGATTTGAAAAAAAGCTACGATATTTATTAATGACTAGCTTCTGCTCGCGGCTTCGCCCGCGTGGCCTACAGGAATCAAATGACATATATTTCTACAACAATAAAATAAAACAAAACAACTTAATCTCGCTTCGAGGGTGGAATTATTAAAAACGCTGAGACACGTATACATTAATTTTCAATCTTCAGCCTAAACACAAAATTAGAAGATCCTAACTTCGAAACTGACGGACTTTCATACAAACTTTCATCCCTTATTTTACCCCCTTAGGGGTGGAATTTCGAAAAACCCTTTCTTAGTGGATACCTACTCTTCACAAAGAATACACCCTCTAAATTTCATGTCTCTAGGACCAGCGGTTCAGGCTGTGCGTTGATATATCAGTCAATCAGTCAGTCAGTCAGTCAGTCAGGACTTTGAATTTTATATATATAGATAGAATAGTTTTAGATAACGAGTGAGGTTAGATATTTATAAATGTTTTAACATTATTAGGAGACACACTTCTAAATAATCTCAATGACCCTTGAAACTTGACTCGTATAGTCTTCAGTTGTAGTATTATCAAAACCTCGAGAAAATATTCATTATTAGCCAGCACTACAAAAACTCGATCTAAACTAAGCTAAGACTCGAACGTGCTCAGAGGGCTGTCCTTAAGGTGTTGACCGGTAGGCCTATCTGGTTTCCCACTAACGAATTATACTCGATCTGTCTGGTTCCTACGGTGCGGCAAATTTTTATCTTGCAAACCATTCTACGAAAACATTCTACGCTTAACTATGATCCTAATATAAAAAAAACAAAACGTAGATCAGATAAAATTTGCAGAATAGAACGGCGCCGTACTGCATTGGCGAGCAGGCATTTCTATCACATTAGCTCTACTCTATACAACAGAGTTAATAAAGAAATTAATATTTACCCTTTGCCGAACCATAAGTGTAAAATGAAATGTCTAAAGTGGTTACAACCACTTACCTATGAAGAGACTGAGGATCTACTTGTAGTTGAATAATTATGTACACTAACCTACATACACACTTACACACACAACACTTACTCACACAACACTTACACCTCTCACACTCACACACATACACAACATTTTAAACACACACACACCACACTCTTACCCACACATATACTAACACGCATTTTTCTTTAAATTTGTTTAAATTTTAACCTTTATTATTTTGTATTCCTATTGTTTGTTTGGAACTTAATAGATGTATGTAACGGAGGAGGGCGTTGGTGTCTGCGACACAGTTTTCAAACTTCTGCAGACACCATCGTTGTTTGTATGATTGTACCTTTTGTGTTGTTCCAAATAAATATTTGATTTGATTTGATTTGAAACATGAAATTTAAAGAAACCACGTAAGTCGCTGCAAATCATACAGATAAACTTAAAATTGATCTGTTAAACTAGAACCTGATGATACATTTGAAATAACAGTGAGAAAATATAGAAGCAATTACTTTATCCCGCGCCGTAGAAATAACACCAGTGCTGGGAACACTGACAGTGAAGGAGTGGCAAGCTCAGCGGAACGGTGCTACAAACATTTCACAATTAAACGTTAGAAATACTCCGGTATTTGTCAGAAGAGGCACGAAGCCTCTAAGACGAAGCCCTAGACAAGTTAACCCTAATACACATTATTTACAAGTTGAACGTGATCTTAAATTTCTTTAATTTAGCACGCTCAGTTTTTCATTTAAATAAAGCAATACTTTCAAAAAGTTTCTGAATAAACATGATTGATGAAAATTATGTTGAAGTACGATACGTCATCAATTATTCAGTAACACAAACTGATATACTATGACAAATTAATGTATTGGAACATAATCACGAATATGAATCTATCTAGCCTAAATTCCTTTTTATTTAAACATGGACCACATCATTAAGTACTACAGTGAGATAAAATGTGAGAGGACAAGCCACATACACACTCAATTAGTAGACTCTTAAAATTGTAATAAACAAAAATCATTTAATGTAGTCACCAAATTGGTTTCTCAATCAACAAAGACAAATCCATATCAATCAAAAACTAATTTAAACTAACACAAAAGGGAATAACAAAACATTAATTAATCTGTACGAACAAATGAGTGAGTACCAATTTGCAGGCAATAATTTTGGGGGTGACGTCGAGTCTGGCGACCCCTTTGAAATAAGGATGATTCAGCAGACGATATAAAACAACAAATTGGCAGCAACCCAAGCATGGAATCGAACTGGGTGTAGCTTGCATGTTACGTAAGGTTTTACTAAATATGGCACTTTTGTTGTTAATATCCATTGCTGTGGATGGGAGCCATTAAGTAAATCGGTCATTCATAAAAGAATTTGATATCATGCAATTTAAAATGCGAAGAATATTGCCGTTTGATGGACATGTCATTTGTAATGAAACTGCCCAAAAAGTCGATTATTTATAGTTCTGAATTGATATAATAAATGTGTCAACTTTCGTGATTTAACTGTTTCAGCAATGCGACACGTGACAGGCTATAGAACAACGACACTGTTATATAACTTTAGGCAATCAATATGAGCCGTGTAAGTGCTAATTTGGTAAGTAAAATATAGGTCATAGCAATAATGTAATTAGCACCATTTTAAATTTCAACACATTCGCAGTATCAGAAGAATTACTATCTGATATAGTTAAGTTACCATCCGCTAACTCATTTTGCAGCGTTAATTGCCTGGTTTCCTGTACCCCTTAGGGACTGATGATTTACAGTATGACATAGGAACCCCTGTTATCTCCTAGGAATAAGCCTTTCATAATATCTCGAAAGATAGCTCGCAATTTGTTAGTTGGGATGACAATGGCGAGGCGGAAGGGGGAGATCTTCCACCGGGCTAGGTGTCAATGCCCGAGGACTGCAGTCTAACGTTTCTTGTTCAGAACATGTATCTATGCAAAGAAAGATAACTTCAACGCGATGTAGGTTTTTGTGGTGCCATGTAACATTTTGTTAATTGTTATCTGCTAGCGCTTTATTACTTTTTTTATAAATTATCTCACATGTAGCGCTGTTATTAAATCGGCTATATATTCTTTGCAGACGACTTTGTTATATCCATGTTATTTACATTAGTAATGACAATTCTAAATTAGACTATGCCAAAAATAACTGTACACCAAAATTGCTAATCAAAATACGTAACTAAAAACTTTTCGCTACAACAATAAGAAAACAACAAAGAGACGAACTTGATCAGAACTGTGAAGCAGAGAGTTTGACACATCTGCTTCCAAAGTGGTAACAACACTACCAGATGTTCTAAGAGGCGATCACGTTCACGAATCATGGTTCAGATATCTTAGTAAAACGTGATGTACAAAATTATATAAATGGAAACTTAGGAACATATGTATCTATGGGTATACAAAATTGAGAAAGCAATAAAGTAACAAGTGGAAACTAAACACAGAGATTCTTTAAGTAAATTTAATAATCAGAGGGAACCCAAAAAATAATAGATGGGAATAAACGTGAAAGTAGTCCAGGTATTTCATAATAGCCTATACAGGATGCCTATAACAGAAAGTGTATATACATAACAGTAATCCACTTTTTTGGTACTAGGCGCACAGATCGCAGAAGATCCGGTGACATGTTGGTTATGATTTTAATTAAATAAAATTGAATTCAAGAATTTGGTTTGGATTTTTGAGTAATTTATTTTGAGCTGAACCTTTTTATAGAGAGTCTGTACCTGATGTAGTCTTCACCCCCTTCGGATATATACCCTTTACGTAACACCCTATATAGTCTATATAGTATAGGAAAAGGGAGGATAATCTAGTAGAGAGATAATTTGGATATCAATTACATCCAAAGCTCAAATTCAAGGGATTTTGAGTTCACAGAATATATTATATAATTCCATATTTTTATCATTTTTTCGTTTCAGACTATTTTTAAGTTGGAGTCACGTACTAATAATAATAACGCGGAAGCGAGTAAGGTTACAAGCTATAATGAAACCGGACTCATCTGTCCCCTGACCCTTGACGCTCCCTTTGGGCGTGGCACAGGTCAAGTTGGTCCATCCCAATCAAAATCAAAATGCTACGTGTATCACTGAATATTTTTGGCTTCAGCAACTAATTTTGGATTTTGTAGGTCTAGTTTTACAATGTCTGTAAATACAAAACGATATTATCAGTGTACTTCATTTTCATCGTTATCTTTACATGGTTTCAAAGTAAGATCTTTAACTTTTAACTTTTCCACTTTGCTTATCGCTTCAGTGTCATCCTCATTGGTACGTATCTTCACAGCATAATAATGGTGACATAAATTTAATATTACCTCTTCGTTCAAATTATTATTCCAAGCGAGGAGTAAAATTAATAAAATTTAATCTAAAATTTGCTTTGGGGTTAGGGCTAATATGACATGAGACACGATCATTGTGATTAATATTATGAACGTGCTGCGGTGAAATTATTGTTATAGCCGAGTTTATAATGATGTATTAATTAATAAGAATCCTTGCAAAGTTAATTGTTAAATTTGATATAATTAAGAATAGACTCTGCGTAATTAAATCAAAATACAAAACTAATGAGACAAATACTATTACACAAATTCAACAACTAATATCAAAAACAGAAAACATAAAATTTTGCATTTGAATAGAAAACTGTTGATAAAGCAAATATAAATAATACAATGCGGCTTAAAAATAACTTCGTGAAAGAGTTTACTAAAAACAAACATTTTGCTAGCACAGGGAAAACTATCAGGGAAAAAAATACGCAACTAAAACCAACAGCTTTTTCACTGACTTTTACTGCTGCATCTGAATTTTAAAATAGTTTTAGTTGGTTCGCTACAACAGCTGATTTAACTTCAGGAACTGAGCTTATTTAAAAAACCGATCCGCCCAGTTCTTTGCTGTTGCGTTATTAGTTTGCTGCTTAGTTTCCGGTTTAAAATGAGACTAGTTTGAAATTGAGAGTTGAAAATACTCGAGATGCCTTTTTATGTAGATATCAAAGAGGTAACTTTCAAATTGCTATCGGTTCTCTTACACTAGTCTGGCACTAAAATAAAGATATGGGACTGTACCAACCCACTGAATCGGGGGAAATATACCAAACAGATTTATAAGTGTACGTATGAACTAACCTCATCACATTATCTAGTGATGCTGTGAATCGTCATTAGTTCGTAGTAGGCAAACGAATATTTTCATATGACTGGTAATATCTTGAAGGAAACATACGATTATGTTATGTAACATTGTAAAGATAGTTTGTACCACCTATAAAAGGTTTAATTGAATACCGCCAAATTTTCCAAGTGGAAAGTACCTAATAGGTCAAGAAATGTATCTAACTTGGTAACAACGGTCGGAGCCTTCGAACACGACTGTTGTAAATTAGTGCAGCTATTAACGAATACAAGAAATGCAGACCAAAAACGTAGAAGAAAATAAGGTATCAGTAGTTTACGTCTAAATGTTCTCATAGATTTAATAAAAATATTTTGAAGTAAGAAGAAGAATGTTCTTGTTCTGAGATAAAAAAAAATTTTTGTCGTCCAGCCCTTATTATTAAAAAATGTAAGTTTGTATTTTTTTATTAGTGACTGCTGAACGATAGACTGAACAATAAAACTAATCCAGGACGGTTGCAATTGCCTTAATATCTCCGTGTTAGCCCCTACAGGCGATGGTATTGCTTACTTACAGAACTGGCACAGTAGTCATTCAATAAAATGAGATTATTGCTCTCTCCCTGCCAACCCCTCTACACACTGTAGTGCTACTGTATTATCGTCATACTAGAGACATTGCGTAACATTCACAACGTATATTGGATAGGGCTCAATTTATTCAAGTTGGCACGAAGGATTGTCTACGTTAACAGTTAGCAGGGCTTTATTGCTTGCTGGGTTTCTATCTTCATTATTTTTTCTCTAGTCATGTTTGCAATTTGGGTAGAATTTAGGCTAATTTATGTGTCTAGACATTATGTTGCTGCTTTAGATTATACTTTTGTTACAGATAAAGCAGATAGGAAGCTTTATTCTAATTCATCGTCATTATCATATTCAACCTAATATTTTGCTGAGCATTCCCCATTGGATTTCTAGAACTTAAATCTTGAGCTGCTTTGAACTAGCGGCTCCCAGATACTGTATCAAGACATTTTCAAAGTGCTTACCAAACAACACCTGCCCTTGCTGTTAAATCACATGACATCTCATTTATGTCGAGTGACATTCCAAATATAATAGCACCACAGGGCCCACAGGGTACATTGTGATCATGAATACAGAATCAATACACACCTCATTCGAAGCCATTCACACAGCAAACAGTGAATATGAATAATTCAGGAGCACTAAAACGTATTGAAGTTAGAGTTCTGGGACCGCCAAGTAAGTTGACTGTGAACTCACTTAAGATACACTTAGCGTTTACGTAATGTGCTCCAGAAAAATCTGTGTGAAACTGAAGCTATTTTTGTTACGTCTCTACATCGTATACATGTCCAGGGAAATCCTAGGTTAAGTGATACCATTTTTGTTAATTGTTGTCATAAATACTTGGAAGGAACATGACAAAGAAAGGTATTTACTGGAAGATGTTACAAACATACGTCGACAAATAGAAATTATATTAGTTACTATAGAGATCATTAGAAACATATTCGCAATTCCTCGAGGAACAAGGCTCAAGGGAATTGCCATTCTATCTTAAACTTTACTCAGGCATTTTCTAAAAGATAAGATATTTTTTTTTGGGATTATATTTGACCGAGCAAGCGAAGCGTCTCCGTTTCAGCTTGGACAAAGATACTTTCGTATGTTAGTGCGACTGTTCGCCTGTACAAGTCGCATTTCTCAACCGATTCTCGTGAAATTTTTTGAGCAGGTTTGGTTCTTATATGGATTTTTTTGTCGAGTCGGTTATTCTAGATTATCGAGACTCGCGAGGTCTAGAGCACACAGAACCACTACTCATAGTATGTGATGAGGTGGCTGCAGATGGTATGCGCACAAAGGGGACTCTCAAGTGCAGATGCCAGAAGTCAAGAACACATCGGTAGATCCTTGGCTACAGATTTTCAACCTATGGTAGCCAGCCAAAGTGGTACTACAAAGTGGTCTATCTCACGTAGACAACTAAATATATTAGAAACAGTCAAGTTTACTACCATCAAGTTTTACCGCAGGCAATGTTCAAAGCTCCGGCATTTAATAGAAACGGTCAGTTAAGATGATTTAGAGTCTCCTTTCTTAGATCGGTGCCTCTAGAAACTATGAACTATTGCACCACTTGTATAAAACATAGTTGAATAATCCCTGTTTAAGCCTACCTATTAATAAAATACTAGAAGTCCTGGCAGATAGCGCTTTGTATCTCGATTTCTTAAAGCTAGACTGTATATGTAATAATAAAGTAGGTTCTGAAAAGATTAATTAGTTCTTCTCAGCAAAAGCAACCTTCCAAATCTGTATTAGAATCAGACTATTCATAAGTGCTTCTGCCTATTGAAACAAAAAATATATTCATATTATTTCTTTACAAACTTCAAAATAGATCGTTCCTTCCTTGCGAACGTAGACCATCGATCAGTAAAATTGTTTATTTGCAAATCATCTCTGAGTAAACAAAATCGGGAATAAAAATCTTTTCAAAGCATGACAAATATATATTCTTTGTCCAAAAAAGGTGAAGTACTTTCTCTTTTCGTATTTGTAAGAAAAACACCTTTCCACCTCAATTACAACAGAAAACATGGCGACGTTAGAACGGTATTCCAGGTGAGATTGCCCAATTAGGAGCCTAAGAGAGACACTGAACACATGGGCCCTCTTCAAGAGACAATTACCGAAGATAATTGTGTGTCTAAAAATAAAGATGTTAGATTGTAATATGAAAGAATACGTGTACCGAGGTCTAATAATCTTCTTTATAACGCCTATAAAACTTGAAGCTGTGAATTACTTCTACAACCTTACGTCCAAAATTGATATATTTACTTGAGATGTTTAACAAATTATTATGACCGAAGCCCAAGAAACATCTCATCTTCCCACGCTTCAAAAAGTTCCTAATCATTAAAACGATAGCAAATTACCAGTTACTGAACTTAAAAGGTCGGAAAGAGTTCGCGACTTCGTATCGGCTTCGGTAACGGAGCGGCACAATGTTGAGGGATCGTAATGAAACGGAAACAAAGCTTAAAGCTTATATTATTCAAACGGGCTAAGCTTCACAGGGAGCTGAAAGTACAGCGCTAAGTGACAAGGCTAATTGGCTATGCAGGCGGTGTCACGGTAGGGTGCCCGGCTTAGTTATTAGCCGACTTTGTTGAATGATCTGTATAAACTGTACTGCGGATATTATTATGTATTCAAGGAACGTTACGACGTGGAATACCAAATGTTAAGATGAAAGGATGGCTGCAAGAAATTTGAAAGATAGGTATTTAACAAATCTATTGCTGTCGCGCTGTGGCCCGGAAATCAATGTGTGAGTGAACAGACTGTGCATGGTGCAAGTGTGCGTGCCGTAGCGCGCACCGCTCCCACCGACCGCCCGCCCCTCGATTTTACTTTACTTGTAATATTATATTTCTGTGATTCGGCCGGCGACTGGCAAGTTGATATACCTTTCAGCGCTTGCAGTTCTGTTGTTCCAAGTGACATTAGGGATTTTGAAATTAGAACAAATACCTAACCATACGTTATTTTATTTGTATTTTGAGTCGATATAAAAAAATAGATTATACATATATTCGACATTTATGTATGTAATATTATTGGAACTGCATTATATTCACATAATGATAGTCTATTAGGGCTTCCAAACAAATACCTATACAACATTTTATAGATTTATATTTGTCCACAGTCCACGCATTTCTTCGAAACTATTTATCGAATTGTGAACATTCTTTTTTTAATGCCTTATATTTACTTCAACTTAGGGAACAGTGCGAAAGTAAAAAATAACTCTAATCTGACACTGTCTTGATGTCAGCTATAATATTTTTAATTGAATATATACGACGTGCTCTTTCGTGACTTTAAGATATTTTCAGTTTACAGTTATTTCATATTTTTTTGTGTATTATGAAGTAGTTTTTTTTACTAGTGAAAGAGCTTATTTATACGTATAAAACAAGCCCTTGAAATAATATTGTAGAATCATAATAAAACGTAGCTCGTATCAAGCCAGGCCTTCACGCGTATTACTCCATATCTTGAAAAAAACTGAACCGATTTTGATGAAACTTCTTCACAAAATATTAAAAATAACTCTAATCTGACACTGTCTTAAAGTCAGCGAAATATTTTTACTGGAATACGTCGTGCTCTTTCGCTGACTTCAAATCAGCGTTAGATTAGAGTTATTTCATTCTTTTTAGTGTATTTGGAAGTCGATAAAAAAAAAAATTTTTTTTTGTGTGTTTTGAAGTCGTTTTAGTTTTTTAAATTACTTTTTATTTCAATTACCATCTTTTTTATTTCGTATTATTTAGAATTTGACCAAGCTCAAGCCAAGCCGCCGCACGTATTACTTATTCCATATCTTGAAAACAACTGAACCGATTTTAATAAAACTCTCACTGAGTTGAAGTAAGTGTAAACCAAAAAAAAAATGTCACAATCCGATTAATAGTTTCAGAGAAATGCGTGGACAAACATACACCTATGAAATTTTGTATATTAGTTTGGAAGCCTGAAATTTTGTGAGGAAGTTTCATCAAAATCAGTTCAATAGTTTTTAAGATATGGAATAATAAGTGTGTCGGGCTGGCTTATTGATACGAGCTATGGGAGTTGGTTGTGTCAAAGGGAAAATATCTGAAAACTTTGGTCAAATCCTCGTAAATGTAAGAAAAAAAAATTACAAGTCGATTTTAAATAAATATACCAGCCAAGTGAGAGTCAGACTCACACACAGAGGGATCCGTACAATATTAAATAACTTATCGTTGCTATGACAAAAAAAAAGAAGTTTCTTGTATGAGCGGCCCCTTTAATTTTTCTTTTTCATTTTTATTATTTTTTGTTATAGCGGTCATAGAAATACATATTCTCTGAAAATTTCAGCTGTCTACCTATTACCGTTCATGAGATACAGCCCACTGACAGACAGACGCACGGACGGACAGCGGAGTCTTGTTTGGCACCCTTCGGGTACGAAACTAAAAAGTATAGTCACAATCCGATGAATAGTTTCCGAGAAATGCGTGGATAAATATACATACTTACAACCATACATACACCTATAAAATGTTGTATATTTGTTTGGAAGTCCTAATAGATTATCATTTGAATATATAATATTGTTTGGCAGTCCAATAATACATACATACGTGTCGAATTGATAATCTCCTTTTTTTAAGTCAATTAAAAATAGATATTTTGTCCTGTTATTTTGAAAAAGGTTACTAAATATTAGATATTATGATAACCTTTGAACGATCACATTTCTTGTTCTTTAATCCTTCATCACTCAAAAGTATAAAAAAGAACAATCTTGGTTAGGGCACACTATACCTTACATGTAGGTTACCAAAGACGTAATACTATATCGATATCGTTGAACAACACTAGAGCAGGTATCGATAATATATTATCGACTACTACGCGACACTTCTTTGACTGTATATGTTTTTGTCCAAGCCTCTCCTCCCTCAACCCTGCCCGAATACAGGCGATAGAGACAACTGCAGCTTGGATCGATTATACCTATTTAAAATTGACGAAATCGCTATTTCGTAATCCCCAGTTTCCTCCTCCAATACTGAATCGATTTTAATTATTTTCAAGAATAGTAATAAGAAGGGCTTTGGCTATGTCGGTCGGTTTTCCTTTTATTATTTATATTCGTCATATTTGTTTTCTGGACGTCTGATAAGGGCAGTTAAAAATGATGAGTTTTTGTGATTTTAGAAGATTTTTAGTTTTTATAATAATACATTTATGGAGAAAAACGAAACCGAGGGACATACAGTGGCACCTACAGATTGCATGGTAAAATAATCATTGCTCTAGTGTCATTATCCAGAGAGGAAACTGAGGATTACGTTTGTATGGAAAAAACACCACCAGTGTTTCCTCTTAAGATGCAGCACTAAAAGATTATGGGTGAGCGACCATCATCGGAATTAACAGATGCCTATCTTGGAAGACGAAAGACCGCAAGGCAGTCGTAGTACTGGCTAAGATATACAACACGACTGTTCACCTCAGCAGTCCGATAAAATCAGACGGTAAAAGATGCTTTTAAATCCCAGTGGGTAGACAGATATAGAATAGAAGAGAAATAAGTACTGACCAATTTCACATTCATTAAAATCTGAAATCAACACCGGTTCAGAAGATATAACCTAATTAAGCAATATTTTCTACCATCTCTTGGAACGTAAACTAAAATAAATACAAGTAGTAAATAGTGCAGACAAATTTTAAAACTTCGAAATACGATTCTTTGCACAAACTTCTAAATCAGAATGTATTTCTCGCGAAGCGGTGGATATACGCGTATCATCTAGATATACGGTGAGTCATCTTTTGCTTCGTCGCTAGCGACTGTATATTGGTTACATAGGTGCCAATATATTCCAATTCCAAATGTACGCGGTCTGCGTCGAGAAATATATCCCGCTGTGACGGCTATATGATTAAGTTGTCGATGGTAATGGGTATATACGATCATTCGAGAGGGGGATATGACGCTGGGTGACAATTTATTACATCAAGCAACAATATTACTGTAATGTTCTATCATCATGATGAGTTTTGACGGACCAACAGTTTATCCTGTATGCAACCTTACGGGGAGCCAAAATAATGGGAATATGAAAATAAGGCCGAATCTTTTAAACATTACTGAATGGAGAGGTCCATGAAAACCTTCAATATTATTAAAGACTTACCATACTGGTCCCATCATTCACATGGCTGACGTAGCTTTATTATGAATATTACTTACCTGAAACAAAATAAATCGATCGTTATATATTACGTTTATATGGATGATATTATTGATAAATCAGGGACCCAATTCTCACTTCCCTCGAACTAGCCTTCGAATCGAACTTGCATTACGAGTGCTAGTTCGACCATAAAATTTCGAGGGGCGGAGTCTATTTTTCGATTCCTGTATTCTCGACACTAATCGAACTAAGTTCGAGTGTAAGGAATAAATGTTGCCATTATGATAGATACAAATTGCACAATGCGTTTCGTTTCACTCGATAATTGCGTTTTGTTAACGTACGCGATAATGTTAAATTAAAATTTAAGAAGATTTTAATGACTCTAAAATATTTAAAACAACGTTTTACACTTTTTATATCTTAATATATCCGGAATTCATAAGTTAATCAATTTTATATAATAATTATAAATGAATATGAAAAAATATTGGCTGTGCGTAACGAAAATCCTTAGCCTTATCTGTCATTACGTTTCCAAATGACAACCTAACTGTTTGACGTTTAATAGTTCGCATTCGAAATACGTTTCGAACGGTCCCGACCAGTCGAAGCAGTTCGAGCGCTAGCCCTCGAAAAATGAGAGAAAATGGCGTCTTCGATTTTGTCAGAATAGCCTAACTTGATTTACATTCGAAAAAAGTACGAGTTCGAACTTTATTTCGAACGAGTGATGAATTCGAGTGGCTGAGAATTACGTAAATAAACGAACTACATTCAAGGAATAATGTAGTCAAAAAATGTGTGTTCTAATAAGTAAACCTAGAATATAAATTAATAGGTTACGTAAAAACTGTCAAAGAAAAAGGCAAAAGCGAAGATCGATTGACCTTGTTCGGACCTTGTATTTCGGTCACAACAAAACAGGTAAATTACACAAACCGCCATTTATAAACAGTCCATTACGCGAGACTTATAACGGACCATGAAACAAAACAGCAATTTTCACTAAAAATAAGTGAGCCGGGGAAAAGTGTGAACAACTTTATACAAGCAAAAACATTAAGTCGAGCTTATTATACGTTCGAGGGAGGGTCATAAAAATGAATAATGCGACGAAATGGAAACAGGACCACCGACGCTCTCTGAGTAATGTAGGTCGAGTGAAATGGTTCAAATAGGGCGATGAATCGGGAGAAATCATTCGGGCTCTCCTCGGTATAATATCTAAATGGAAATGGAATTACGTCTCCTTGAGAATTGAAAGAAAACTAAGCCGAAACATAAATTGACTTCGAATCAATACCAGAATCTGGAGAAAACCAAATTGAATCCTTGCTTTAAAATAAGAATTTATTGAAATTCAGACGTATTGCTAATACTGTGATATACCAAGCTATTACAATTAAATGGGCTGCAAAGAATACAGAAAATTTCCAAACGCTATGATTAGACTCAAAAGAAGCAAACATTTAATCAGGAAAACGTCCCATATAATCTGCACTCGGGTAAATCTTAGTATTTTAAGACTTTGTATTATGCAGGAAACGCATAGCTTCGAGAATCTCCCGAGAGTACATTTGAATACCTCTTACGTTAAGCCCTTGAGTTGGAAAGATGGCTGATCTGGCGATTTTTACAAAAGGCTACCAGCCGTGAATACATTGACATTCTGCTGAGACATGATATTTTGCAGCATTGACAATATAATCCCAAGAGGTAAATAAAATTAATTATCTCTTTCTACATGGTCTTTGTACTTATGTTACTGCTTTACTTTGTTCTTTACTGCAAAATTATCTTCTGAACCGTAAAGTTCAAGTTAAGCTTCATGGCCGAGGATAAAAGCGAAACATATCAAACATACAATGTTACTGACAGCAAGTGACGTCGGTCTGATATCTTTGAGCTCCAGTGAACAAATGGATTCAGAATCATACATAGAAAGCCTTTACCTTTGACCATCAGGGAAATTGCCTTTCAGTATACATTGTGCAACAAATTTGCACAACTAATTTAAAGCATTGTAAACTTATCTACGTGAATCTACCCCGAACTTGAGTCAGACGTATGATGCCGTGTGGCGCCATAAACGGTGAGTCACGTCTGTGAGGGAAAACGTGCCCTATTGACGCGTGAAAGTACGGATATACGGCTATAATAGAGTGGCACTAGTGTGTCTCTTAAGGCGGCGACTGCTACACGTTACGTAACACGTCTGGTATTGATCGCGCGTAGCCTCCCCGTCCCCGCCCCGCAGGCGCCCCGCCGCACGAACCCGCTCGACCAATCACAGAGCAGGGTTTAATTTTAATTTGATAGCCGTTCGGTACGAGCGTGCCTCTGATTTGTCAGCTCGTTACGCATCAAGACGATACGTTAAAAGGTATTTTCGGAGAAGCACGTGCCTTTTGAAGGTTTATTTCTATATTGTGATAATTTAATTCATGTAATAATTGGGAGCGTGGGATGTAGTTGTATTACATCATTTCTTTATGTAACTTAATCAATGTTTTATGTCTCTCTGAAGGCTGTTCTAAGTTCTCTCAGGATTATGATAATGTTATTTACATGTAGGATATTTCTGGAGCCTATTTATATCAACAAGATATTACGCGAAAATAAGGATGTAATTTATCTACAATGTAGGTAGTTTTATTCATATGCATGATCTTCTATTTTATTCACAGCCTCCGGGGTACTATTCGTTTCAATCACGCAAACATAACACGCTATTTACCCCATTATAAGCCGGCTAATTTGGCATGAAAAAATAGACTATGAGAAAATTGCCCATAAATCAGAATTCAATACTTGCCCTTAAAACATTATAATCGGAACTTAGTCAATAAAGGAAACATTAATGTTGCGATGAAGAATTAATAACAGTGCGAGGTCGGAATAAACTTGGGATCAATATGGATCAGTCGCGAGTGAACGAACAAGTGGGTCTCGGTCACCTACGCGCTCGCAACGCCCACCGCCCGAGTCGCAATGTGGCGCGGATGTGGCGCCGGTGTGGCGCGGGGCTTAGTGGAGCTGGTGTCATCGTGACGGGGACGTTTGGAGACAGCCGGGCTATTTCAAGTCTATTTAGTATCTTTGGTACAAATACTATTTCTCTACTTGTTGAGTTTATTATGCAACTGGCAAGAGTAACTTTTATGGATCAAAAGTTGTCTCTTGATGTCATGTTACCGGTGCCTGGAACTATGAGTACTGAAAAGGATCCTTAAAAAAAGTAAACTTATCCATAAAAATATAAGGAAAACTAACATGAAATAATGATGGGTATGGGATCGTAAACATGAACATTAGAGGGCTATCGCACATATTCGCATGTCGATTCGGCGAAACTGTCAACATTCATAGCGCAGATGATATATTTTATCGGCTACGAATTTTATGTTTGGATTTTTCCGATTAAAACGTTTGGAACCTAAGCAAATTGAATCATAAATAAGGGACAGCGAGCACACATAAAGTCATTATCGTAGGCGAATCATCGTTATTCTAATAAGGGCTAAAAAAATACACCAAAAGCATGTAAATAGTTTTAGAGCTATATCTACGGAGTGAAGACAGCCATAGCGTTGCTGTTGCTATTCAACAAAAAGGGACGGTATGGCACATAACAGAGTTTAATCGCTTCATTCGTCACGTTACCACTTACGTACACAACTATACGACACCAAAAGGGAAACCTAAGGGATTTAGGCGTGTGAGATATAAATTTACTGCCCTATTGCTCTTGATAAGGCAAACTGAAAGATCTCTATTGCCACTTTAAAGATTTGGGAGGTCGACCTGACGGCATCTATCTCTTTTACCTACGTTCCTTGTTAAGAGAACTTTTGTAAATCAACGGTCATCTGCCAAATTCTCACGCCGAGTTTAGTTCACACAATAATTAACTATCAGAAGGACATCATTTAGGGGCGATTATAATAATAATAATTGATCGTATTTCATAAGACAAAGAGGCTAAACAGCCTAATATTAGAATCGCGGCTAATTCAATAATTAATATGCAAAGATAACAAAATTAAGAAGCTTGGGATTTTGTCGTTTCGTTATTAGCCTCTTAGGCGTAATTATTCAAGTACGTAAGGTATAATGGTCATTAAAATGAATATCAATAAAAGTAGAAAACTTTTCCTTGTTCTTTAATTTTTGTGGCCCCTACGCTTTTTATAAAACGTTAGAAATAAGCAGGTTTCAGCAAATGCTGAACATTAAATTTTAGAAGGACATGGAGAAGGTACCTTATATCTGGCAAAATAAACAATTTTACTTAGGCTAACACCCAAATTGTGTGTGAAGTTTTCCGCTAATCGACCCCGTTTATGAAACCAACTTCGTGATTATTTCAGCGGAATGAATAGGAAAATAATTAACAGTCTTTAGAGCACCAGAATAACCGAATGAATGAGTCGAAAAAACGTAAATGAATTAAAGCTAACAAATTATTTATAAGATAATAGTTCAAGTGCAATACATGAATATCTAGAACAGATCGCAATAAAATCTGAGGAAGAAGGAGAGGAATTTGTTGGATCTGAAGACCAGTTATTCTTGTACAAAATGGAAGAGGTAATTAGATATGGGGACTGATGATAATGATACATAAAACACACCAAAATTCTTGAGCATAGAGGGCATACAGCTTGCCGGAATCTTCTCAGTTCAAGTTGTATTTGGAACCGGTGTAGTCGTTTTTAGGGTTCCGTAGCCAAATGGCAAAAAATGCCTGTCTGTCTGTCTGTCCGTCCGTATGTCACAGCCACTTTTTTCCGAATCTATAAAAACTATACTGTTGAAACTTGGTAAGTAGATGTATTATGTGAACCGCATTAAGATTTTCACACAAAAATAGAAAAAAAACAAAAAAAAATGGGGGGGGGGGCCAAAACTTATACTTAGAACTAAAACTCAAATCATTTTTTTTCATCAGACCCATACGTGTGGGGTAATTATGGATAGGTCTTCAAAAATGATATTGAGGTTCCTAATATCATTTTTTTCTAAACTGAATAGTTTGCGCGAGAGACACTTCCAAAGTGGTAAAATGTGTATCCCCCCCCTGTAACTTCTAAAATAAGAGAATGATAAAACTAAAAAAAATATATGATGTACATTACCATGCAAACTTCCACCGAAAATTGGTTTGAACGAGATCTAGTAAGTAGTTTTTTTTTAATACGTCATAAATCGTAAACCGAAATTTACCTTTCATTCAATATTTGTGGCGATTTTTTTTTCATAGCAGAGTTAGTTAATATTACACGGAACCCTCCGTGTGCGAATCCGACTCGCACTTGGCCGGTTTTTTTGTTAACGTTCATGAGTGCCTTATCAGAGCCTAAATTAAATAAATACTTTTTGATTTTAATTTTTACAGGTAGAGAGCCTACAAAATCTTAAGCTTATTCCATGTTAAAACATTGTCTAATACAGATTTACCGGTAATTAATCATATAAAATGTTAACCCTATCCTACAAGTATAATAGGAGATTCGCGTGATTATACACCATCATTACAAGAACAATAAAAAGTGAGTATTGATTTTAGTACAAACAGCACAACTGAGCAAAAAGTTTTGATGTGTTTGGCTGCCCTGAATAATATAACTTGGTTGGAGCTTATTTGGACGACATTGTTATTTTAGGCGTTACATATAAAATACAACGAACTCTGCCTGGTTCAACCTCCGTGATCTTTAGAAAAAATCCAATTCAATAAATTCACACTAACTAGCCATCAGCTAAAACATTAACTACCTACATTCAATAGTCTTGTGGAGTGTTGGCGTACGCAACAAGCAACGTAGGTGGCATTACTGAAAGGCTTTCAGATCGAAGCAAAATTCCTGGTAAAATTCCCCAACGGATCAGGATAATATTACAGAAATAGAATGTGGAAATCAAATAGCATCGAATCAACCTTTTTCGGCAACACATTCAATGCGCAAAAACCTTTACAAATACATTACTAAATTGAATTCGTTGTGCGAAATGTAAAGCCGAAATCAGGTGTACAAGCATAGAGTTCACGGAGCACTTCCCTGTACCATGGGTACGTTTACCGTAATTCAGAGGCCAAACATTGCTATAGCGGTGTGATTTTGCGAGGAAATCGGTTTAATTGTGCCATGTTTGCTATAGGGAGACTGCGGTTTAATCCACTTGGCGTGGCCTCAATTCTGTCACACAATAACCACCGGTGCGAACGTCAAATGTTAATGGGTCAACAAACCAATAAATTGTGCAAAATTAACAATCTGGGATCGCTTTGCTGGTACAAATAAATAGAAGCAATTGGTTCCGTCTATTCCATAGCTAACGTTTAAGTTGTCGAAGACATTGAATTTAAGAAGCTGCTAAACTAAGCACGGCAAGAAGTAGACAATTAGACATAGGCAAGACTCATGTTTATTAATACATCGGGTCACAAATGTATCTAAATAAGTATATTCATTTATTTATTGATAAAAGAGACTCTCTTATGATGAAGAAACACTCTTATTGGAATAATGTCCAGTAAATTGTAAGAAAACCGTCCCTGATATAAAATTGTTACGTATACAAATAAAATAAAAATCCCCATCTCATTAAGAGATTTCCGCCGTAACAACCAGAGCAGAATTAATATCCACAAACAAGAATATTTTATGTTCGCAAATACGAAAAGGCGGATTGTGAAATCTTGATAAAATGCTTACTGAAGATCTCTGAAATATTAATACGACAGGGAATGTGACATATAGACAAAATAAATCGAATCTGAGCCGAGTTCGACGACATCCTATACTACTTGTGCAGAAAATAGGTTGGTAGGAATTTTAATACTTTTAAATCACTTAACAAGAGATTTCCTGGACTATATAGTCCAGGAAGGATAAAGAGTTTTAGTCAGTGATTTAGAAACCACGTCTCCACATCCCGGCCGTTCTTCCAAGAAAATTCTTCATGTATTACCGACTTCTTAGTATAAAAAAACTCTTTGTAGTTACTTTTCATGTAACGCCTGATGCGAGGTAACTTTATAGCGGAGTGAACCAAATAAAAATGTCTCCAAGGAACAGCTCAAAGCTAAAAGGACCAACTTATATAGAAAACCTTCCAACAACAGCAAGTTAGCAACTTCCTGCTACTATTATATTTATATGCAAATATATCTCGGAATTCCCTCAATTTGGATGATAAATGTGACTTTTTACTTTCATAGCTTTTCCTTGGGAATACCGTGTTTGCAAACATCATAAATCATGTTTGGAAAACAGCAAGTAATTCTAGTCTCGCACCTTTACAAGACACAAGAGTGTTTGCTTTTAAAGTGTTTAAAGGTAAAGTAAAAAATATTCCTACGGCTGTATTAAAAGTAACAAAAGACAACAACTTTTTACTTCAGAATTTCCTAACAGGTCAACTTTAAATATGAACAATATAAATACGATTTATGCATTTAGTTCAAGCAGTTAATCTGTAAATTAATGCACTATTATAAAATAGATTGGCTGAAAAACCTTCCTACGACCATTTATTATTCCAACTAGGTGACTGTAAATTCAACACGCGTGCATTCGCGTCATATATAAGCCTTAAAAAGCCTATTCAGCTGGCTTTGATGTAATATTACATAGAACGTGACGCGGCGTCCTTCGTACACGCGACGTTTCTCCATATTTAAGCTTCTGTAGGAATTAAACGCTTTGTGCTTCAGAATCAAGAGCGATAACATCACATTATGAATTATGCTCACGTTTCTGTACAATCTAATGGAATTATCATACTGAGAGATTGAATACTCTTGAAGATATGCTGTTATTTAAAACTGACACGCGAATTATTAGCTTTCTTAGATAATATAGTTTCTGTAACAGTTTTATTCAGACTTCTTGTTTTAGTATATAATAGTGCTCAAATTGTTTCTTCATAATATGACTACCAAGATAACGGATAAAAGGGATACATGCTAGAAGCGCACATAATGCTTCGACACGCAGATCGATGACTACAAAGACTAAAATTGCGTAATCTTATAAGACTGAACTGAGTCCTTTGTCAGTCTCCTCAAATCCACTCGAGAATTTAGCAGCAGGAATCAATAACTACAGACCAACATGCCAATCCAACTTTAGCGGATAATTTCAAGTCTAGACCCGCCTATACCCCAAATAAGATCAATGAGCGTGACCTACATTTTAGTTCCCGCTTTGTATGGAGAGTGGCAAACAATTTTGGGCACAATGCTGAGTGAAGTGAATTGATGGTGTTTTTGGCTTCTGTATTCTATGAGTTCTTTTTACATTAAATAGGCTCGCGTTTGGTTGCTGACCCGCCAATAAAAGACGATGACGAAGCCAAAGATGTACCACGCTTGCCCAGAAACTTAATCACTCTGGTCTTGAAAGTCCTTAGATCCACTCCCTTGCTCTAAGCATTATGAAGGAGGATGCATGAAATAAGTCTGTCATATACGGCATAAGAAACACAAAATTGCAATAAATGTAAACTACAATCAGCTTCTCTTTGCATAGTTTACTGAGCTTTACCCAAAGTCAAGAAATTTTAAGAAGCAATTTATCTCAGTAATTTAACAAAATTACGAAGTACAATCTGTTACTTAGTGAGTTTTAAATGGAGAAATTTTGGAAAGATTCCATTATATTTATCGAATATCTGTAAAGTCATCAATTTACCAATTTATATCGTTGATAGCTCACAGACATTCTCACTACAGAAGCACAAGCCTCCCTTAATCTCGAGAAGGATTTAGTCGATATTCCACGCGGACCCAAGCGGATAGCTTTGCATTCATTTGAGTTCGACCTCTCGGGAATGACCAATTAATTTGGCACAAATAAATATACTTTCTCTATAAAATTTACCAGCACACAGTAATGGGCTTGATATATGGGAAGTTACGACTTCCCAGGGAAGTAATCGTAAAGAAAAACATAAAAACTAATGAAATTTGATCTTCTTTCTTTCGAACCAATCGGTCTTCAGGAGAGGTGCTATGGTTATTTTTGTTATAGCTGAATAAACATTATTATTATTATACTGATTTTCAAATAGGACCAAAAAGGTGGTCACGATCAATTATGCCCACAGGCATAAACTGCCATGAATACATGATATTCGAACATATATCGTACAGTAGTACCCGACTGATATATGGCTTACCGAAGTACCTGCGCAGAAGAAACATTTTCAAAGCGCAGGAAATGCTAGTCGGCAGCTGCCGCCATGTTAGCGCGCGCCGTGCGGAGGGGCGTGACTTGCGAGTAAGACGGAACTAACAGCTGAACTGTATTATGAACCTTATAGTAGTGATCTAAGGTTGATTGTAAATTTTAACCATTCTTTCGTTAATCTTCGGGCCATACTTTCTTTTCTGTGCGAACGAAGATTCACGACGCGCCTTATCAGTTGGGTAATACTGTACTTGTATATGTAAGACATATAGCATATGATAAGTAGTTTTTTCTTACATTGTCAAAATAATATAAAAGCCGAAATACACAAGAGTAATTGTCACCAATCTCTGTGATATAACGTAACTATTTCCTGCAAAATATAAGGGAAGTAAAGAAAAAATGTTATTTCTCGCAAAAGTTCCCCCAAAAGAATATATTGTCTCGTTTGACGTTTTGATACAGCGAATTTGGGGTCTAAATTGACTGGTCCAACAAGTTGTTACGAATGACAGATTTATTTGATTGTGTAGAAGTCATGTGGTTTCTATTAAATTGAGTCGAATTATTAGTTGAATAAAACTAGTAATATATTAAAATTTAAAACCTTATACCCCTTATTACGTCAGATGGTTTAAAGCAAGTCTATCAAAACACAGGTATAAATATAACCGTTAATTTCAAACGTCATATAACAAAAAGAGCCGGGACTACCTTAAAACCTGAGTTTTACTAGGCTTTGTTTAAACTATCTCATGTAATAAGACAGTGCATATCTGCCAAGGGGTGGGCGTTGAATGAACGAACCGTTTTTTTAGACTGTTTACTAAGCGTCAACGGTTCGACTAGTTTACAGTTCACAGATAAACTAGTTTACTCATGAACGACATTACATGCGTCGACTTGATTGCGCGTGGTCCACGCACGACGCGACGGAACGAGTGATTACGAAGATTGCCGAAGCAATGCGACGTGCGTGCGATCCGCTTGTTATTGTTTCTCTCTCTTTCTCATGCAGAAACGAACACGTTCATTTCATCATGTGAATGCTGTCAAATGTAAATAGACTCTATAACAAAGTAATAGATACGAATCATTAATTGGTTAAATAATAAATGTTTTTGAATTTTTATTACGTTATTTTTTTAGTCCTGATTGAAATGCATAACGTGTCGGTCAAGGTCAAGTGTTATGGGTTACTATTATAAATTAGGTAATATAAGACAAAGTAATTCAGAAATAAGTAAAAAACTAATTGTAAATAGTGTATAAAAATAGTGTAATCTGTGTTTTACTGGTTATTTTAGTGTAAATATTAATAATGTCGGTTCGTAAAAACAGCAGTGTTATTTGGCACCACTTTGAAAAAGACAATGGAATGCAAATACACCTATTTTAAGTATGAATCATCAACCGCAAATTTAAAAAGTAGAGAAAACATGCTTCAGTTTACTTGTCGGCATTTGGAGATGATGACCAGTCCGGTCTTCCATCCAAAGGGAACATTTCAATTCGCAGGTACAATTCGTTGACTGATAGTTGATTAGTAAACAAGTTTTTAACTAAAGGACATATTCCGATCGTTCACTAAACTGTTGAACGCTATTCAGTCTATGATAAACTAGTCGAAAATTAAACTGTTTTATGAACTAGTTTATCATAGACGGTAAACCAGTCTCGTTTCGTCGACCGTAAAAACGTCGACGACCCACCACTACTGCCATGTGTTTTTATGGGTAGGTGCTACATGGATAAATGCTTGACAGTATATTTCAATTTTGAAGCCGGTACCTACTGCTGTAACTGTTGGTAAGCAACCGCTACTCTACAAAGGATCCTATGATCTCCTCAAGGAAAACCTACGTGTATAGGCTATGACTCTAAATCTATTTAGTCCGTCTTTTACATTAACAAAAATATTAGACAAGTATTTTTCCTTTGTCAATAAAACCAAAAAATCGAAGATATCGTGTGTTGAAGTTCCGCGTGACGTTTCTTAAAGAGACGTCACGAGCCCTCACTCCCGAACTTTAACGAGCTTCGCGAATCTTTGTACTTTTTTAATGATTTGGTAAAGCAAAAAATACGTGTCCAATATCTTTTGATAATCTAACTGACAAACTAATTATTTTTCGACCCAGGGGCCCAATTCTCACCCAATCGAAACTGATCGCTCGATCGAAAAAAGCACGAATTCTAACTTTTATGAACGTTACGTTATTCTGGCAATTTCAAGGCCGGCATATTTAGAAGGGAAACCAGTCAGCTAGAGCGTTGATTGGTCGGGACCGTTCAAATTGACTCCGCCCCTCGAAATTTTACAGTCGAATAGGACTCGAACCGTAAGTTCGATTCGAAGGCTAGTTCGAGGGAAGTGAGAATTGGGCCCCAGGAATCATCCCTATGGGAATCTTACACAGCAATTGACATCAGTATCACTGAGCTATCATCGTCTAAAACCGAGTCAAAGTCAAAGCCATTTATTCAATTTAGACCCCAGAAGGGCACTTATGAAGGTCACATTTACTGAAGTTACCAATCTCCCAATATATCTTCAATATTAAAATCAGCTGATGAATAAAAGTAAGTCTTCGGAAAAAAGATGAGGATTATACCCTAAATGAATAATCAACCTCATCTGAACATTGCTTTGGATTGATTTATGTTTCATCTTGACAAAAAAATTGAAGATAATTTACAAAAAAACAATCGACATTTTCCTAAGAACCGTCCATCATAATAAATTAGAAAGCCTCAATAACCAGTTCACGGTTTTTTGACGACGGTCGAAGTTAACAGTTTTCGGCAGTTTTACGCGAGAAGTATCTTTGTAACGAAGTTTATTGCAGACGACGAAGTTTAGGAGTGGTAATTGGGTAAACAACACTTTTGGAGGCGAAAGAACCTCTAAAAGATGAGTTGAGTACACTATTCGAGATCTACATGGAACACCGCTTTAGAAATTATTGCTGCCTTTGCTAAAATTCAGAATACCTTGTTATGAAGCATCTGGACTGATCTAAAATTGAATACATGTAAAGCTACATGTAAAGTCTTTCCTTCGGTTTGACCACTAAGTTGCTAAAATGGGCTTGCTTAAGGCCACTGACTCGCCCATCAAGTACGACACGAAACCGAAGAGATAGCACGCTTGCCCAGATGAAGATGGCAGAATAAAGTTTCAAATTATTAATAGAATGATGCCAGTACACATGCTGCAGCCAACCAACTGAGTACCATTTAAAATTCCAGCAATCTATATAAAAATCATGTCAGCTCTAATATATATAAAAATGCAATTTGTTTCCGGGGAATTCTCAGCGAAATGGGATTGAACGATTTGATATGATTAGAGAGTTGAGCAAGAGTTTCACACCAACCTTATTTCCACATGCTCCGGGGTATAAAATCTTATAACATAATAACATGATTATTTGCGAGATAACCCAGGATTTGTATAAAACAGATTTCTTCACGATTTAAAAACATTGAGGATATTGAAATTTCTTATTACATGTTATTTTTTTAGTATGTAAAATGGATAATGTATATTACCTGTATCCTGTATGCCTAAAGAGATACTTAGGGTATGAACGTCAATATTATCATTGGAAAACTTTGGATAGGCGTTTATTTGAGCACAATCTAATCGTAGTAAGTGACGGATGATGTGGCCGAAAGGGTATGTACACAAGCCTAAAATGGCCCAGACTTATATGTGCCCCTTGTTGGAATACACCGTTTGGTAGCTTAAGGTGTTCTTACAATGGATTCGAACCTTCACCATGGTCATTAATAACAAAGTGATACAATGATCAAAAATACTATTCATAGGTACTAACACGCCACGTCGTTCCGTCTCGCTTATATCAAAAATAAATCCATCTTTTACTTTGTAACAGATCCTGTCCTAAGTTTTGAAGCGTGAAAATTGTCAAATCCTGCCGCATCTGCGACAATGTCTCAGAAAAGTTTTATTGGTTAAGGTTGGTAATTTAATCTATTACCGCTGACGCCCCGGTCGGCGAGGCTAAGCTCATAAGCCGTTTAGCTGAGCAGCATTGAAAAATTTCAGTTAAGACGACGGAATTTAGATTTTAAAATTGACGCCCAACGTGGGGCGACGGTAAATTAATGAAAACCCGTCAGCAGACCACGATATTTAAATAAAACAGTACGGTGACATTTACCTACAAAAATAAAGTAATCCCTTTATTCAGCTTCTTTGAAAGTTATATTGGCGCCCAACGTGGGGCCAAGGGAAATCAGATTCTATTAATTATGTATGAATAAAAATGAATGAATGTGTTTAACTGGAAAATTAGTAACATGGATCTTTGTTAAGGTTTTTTGAAAGCTACATTGGTTTGAACCATTAATTTTACTATTCTGAATCCTGAAATAAACAACATTTAAACAAACAAGGCTTTGTGTTTTAATTTGTAAATAAGTTGTATTCCCGTCATTAGTAATTATGATTTATGAACGAAAGCATTAAATAATATTGAGTAAATCAATGAACAGTAGAAAGCAGCGATGTACCGACATTTTATATAATCGATAATCAATAATCTCTTATGAATATTAAACGCGTCGTCCGCCCTTAGAGTAAGCGTTGTTTAGAAAATAGGGCACTAATATTGGGACTTGAAATTATGCAGTCTACTACAAAAAATGATAATTATATGAAGTGATCATGTAGTTATTGTGTGATCTCTTGGACATGAACTGCTTAGATGTTTTATTCTATCTAAGAGTTTGGTAAGCTTATAATTACCTTTTCCGTGCTTAATCTTAAGGAAAAAATGTGAAGAAAAAATTACACGCGGAATATGATACAAAATTCTGAGCAACGAAAAAACCTAATGAGACGAACAAAAAGAGACGGACCATCTAAAAAAAATACGGAAACAGCTTTATTACACGGTTCTTTCAACAAATTTCTTTGTTGGTAATATGCTTGGATAATCTTGTCAATGGCAAAAAAGGGTAACATTATTTGGTTTCCAATTTTCCAACTTTTTCAATTTTCTATATACCGAGTGGTTTTGTAACAAAAGTTTCAATCGATGGATCGTCAAGCGAAAGTAATTACTTGCGGAACTCCTGCTGAATACTTTTATTTAAAATATGGGATAGTATTTTATGTAAGCAATTTTATCGTTCTGAATTTTATTACCATGAATGAATAAACGAATAATCAAATATGGATATAGTATCAAATTGCATGAATAAGTTTACGACTAAAAAACAAATAACTTAAAATCCTAATCTTCAATTATTCCTATAATCTTGTATTCTTTATCATTTAAACAAAACAGAAAATACACATAAAATAAGACTATACGTGTAATAAAGGAAAATAATAAAATGCAACACAGCAATGCAATCTCTTTGCGTTAAGAAACTAAAACAACTTAAGTGCTACTAAACATGTTCATCTGCTATTAGCTCCTAACGTGGCCCATTAAAAACAAGGACAAAAGCACAATTAGACCATTCGGCAGCTAAAAGCCCGTCGTCATTCTGTCTGCTTCCCCTGTGATAAACTTCATCTGGCTGGACAAACAGGACAAAGTGCCCAATCATGTGGGTTGGTACTGAGTAGCTTAGAGAAATAAGGTAATACATATTCAGTGAATAGGCTGGCATGAATATTAAGCAGCAGAAATGGCAAAGTTGAAACCTTTTATGGAACAGTATAGTAATTTAAAAGTTAGTTTATATTAGGGCATTAAAATTAGACGGTATAAGAGTATTTTGTGAGAATGACAGTTAGTTGAATCCTGATACCAGATAATATTGTTCTAAAACCAAACTTTACTTAGAAGAAGGCTTAGAAATTATTATTAGCTCTGTTCTTAGTATCGTATCTTAAAATAAAGCCAAGATCTTTGAGAACTATTTTCAAACCTAATCTTGTATTTATTAAAAGAGTTTTTGACAGTTACTTCATTGCGTCTTTGAATAGTTACGATAAATTGAGTCCCAAAATCAAAAGCAATATATATAGCACAAAATAATTTCAGAAGTAAATGAACCTAAAAAGTACGAAATAAAAACTCATACAAAGGTCAGTGACGAGGATGAAAACGGTAAAATGGGTCGAGCGATTTCAATATGGATCACTGTGAATACTTGATGAAATATTGGATACCATTCATTGGATATTTCCCATTTTAGAAGTTTACTACAGGCGAGCAAAATATGCTAGAAATTCTGTTTCACTTCTATATCATTACTATCTGACTTAAAAGCATTAATCGAATGGTTCGATATTTCAAAATCATCGATAACAGACTTCCATAATCCATCATCATGGAGCACTATGATAATACTCTTCTTACTTATTTCTTCTGGATGTTTACTCTATAAAATAAAGAAAAACATTTTCTTAAAATCGATGAAATTACTCGCACTTAAAAAATATATCCCGAAAGTTACTAGGCGGCTATAGAAGCTAAGTCCACAAATAAACCAAAGTGAACTGAAGCAACCTCTTATTAAAAGCCGTCTCAAGCAAAGACTTTAAAGTGATTATCCGGGTCCGCCCTGCGTGATAGGACAGGATGTAATAAGGGGTAGAGGGAGTATAACGGAAGCACTTTGATACACGATCAAATTCAATTATAGACTCCATTACACGTAGTGTTTTAGTCGAGGCAGCCTTTGCGGTGAAAATTAGCAAAGGCTTGAAGATAGCAAAGTCAACCTCAGAGATTCCTTTAATAAAGATCAATACTAAATTTGCTTTCGCCTTAAATAAATCCTTTAACAATATTAGTTTTGATACCTTTGATAGCAATATCGATCACTGTTAAGTAAACCTAGCAATTGGACCTACTTTTAGGACAGTCAAACATACAGTAAGTAATACAAAGTGTAGACGAAAAATCCCAAAAAAAAACCGTTCGGAGTACATCTTCACACAGTTTTATTTTTAAAGGACTAGAATGTGTTAACATCAAACGGTTTTACACCCTTACGCAGACATTTCGGGGGCTGAGGGCTTTCAACTCCCATTCATCGATCGTATAGCGTGACATTGCTTATAAAAAATTCTTAAACCAACTTCCTACTAAACCCCGTCGATTAACCTTTGTTTCGATTCTCTTTATAATTAATGATAAAATCTTTTAAATACCATTGGAAACATGAGACTTCAAGACTTCAATATTTAAACAGTTTGCATTCAACCTTTTGTCCGTGGACTCTTTGTCTGTTCGTCTAATACACAAAGCATTCTAACATTCAAGCGTACAAAGACTTGCTACCCCTTGCGTCACATAGCCGCATTATGCCTTGGCCCAATTTTTCAAAAACTGGCAGTTTGCCAAATAGCACGCTTGGAGGTTCTCACATGTATTTCGAAAGAAATGCGTTGCCCTTATTATCTGTTACCAATTACGTAAGTAATCGCTTCATATAACAAATGATTGATGAAATACTAGATAATATCGGGCTAAGAATTGAGATGACTCACAATGGATGACTTGGACTTGGTAGAAGTCCAAAAATTCTTAGAAAACTAGGGCTAAGGAAAATTCTTTTATAATAGAGATAGGATAAAAAAGGACCACTTAACCTTTTAAATTGAACCTATGAACTCGACACAATAACGATTGAGTCAATAGACATAACTAAAAGAGGTCATAGTTGAGAAAAGCTTATGGAATTTTGTTTAGCCTTTGGCGATGTAAATAGGTTAGTTAAACATTGCTTCTGATTTTCTGAATAAGTGGTTATTGAAAGATACCTAATAAAAAGATATTCCAAGATCTAGAAAATAAGATTCTAGATTTATTCATATTTGAGCAAGAATCAGTTCAAAGATAGCAGATAGTATTTTTGTAGGACTTCCAACGACGAGGGACTACTTAGCTGGCACTACACGAGTCGAGACAGGTCGAGTACGGTTCTGTTATCGTTTACAAACCTCTACTCCATATACATAAATATATTTCAGATTAGATAGGCCTTTGTGTTAGAACGAAATTGTAGATTTAACATTATTGAATGGTCCTTAAATACGTTGGACCGGAGAGAATTTAACAAGCATGCTCAACGATCACAAAAATAATCCCCATCCTTTACATATTGTAAAAACCGTGGGTTTGCTTCTAATTTAAAAGCCACTACACGGATTTTCATTTACCGGGTTCCTTGCTAGACGTTTTAGGCTTTATATTATTGGGGAGTAAATAAAAGCACCTATGTTTTTGAAAAACGGACCAAAAACAAAAGCTAACTCCCCACGTAATACAAAATAATGAAAGCACTAATGTTGATTGGACCGTACGATCAGATATTTGGGAGCAAAGTAAACCAATCCTAAAGTTTTATCTCTGTTCCACAGTTGGTAGCGACACTAACTGCCAAGTTATCTTGGTGATGATTTACTTTCCTTGTTAGGTCGAATGAAAGGTAACTTTTGTCATTAATCTCTTAGCTTGTATTAGGGTCCATTTAGACTTTGTTGGCTTTAATTAGAAAGTATTGTACGATACGTAATAAGTAACGAAAAGGTCAGTAATGGTGGAAAAGAACGACCGACATTCGAGAAAATTATAGATTGTGTCACCCCATACATGTCGCCCCAAACATCTCTGTTATATTGTTAGCCGTTTGGAAGCCAGCTTGTTACAGATTAACTTGGCATTTTATATGTGTAAAATAAAACCTTTATGAACCTAACGATAACACATGTGAATATCTACAATAGCTACAATATACCCCAAATAAATAATGACCACTACTTAGCGGTAGTGGTCACATAGACTCCAAGCGTTAAGCTTCAGTAATAAAATGTAATGGTTGAACATGCCCCAAACTAAGTGATTCAGCTAATGAACGTATGGGTTGAGAATATTAGTTTGGCTAATATTAGGATTTGCGACGGGTTACCATGGTAACAAACTTAATCGAGCAAAGAAAGGCTGTTCATTTATGACATAAATAGGTCACAAATTCAACGTCCTCTACGGTATATACAGATATCCCAAAAAAAATTGTCAAACGGAAGACCAGAAGTAGAGCACCCAAAGAGCCTTTAGAGGTACCACCCCATGTATGTTTCGCAAATTTTTGTATTAGTGCAGCAAAAAAGATAGTGCCCCTATCTTTTTCGCTGATTCTTTGCTACTCGGTAACCAGTATCCTCCTCCTCGCGTCGTGTATCTTCATGTCTGAGGGTCGTGAATCCTCCGTGAACTCATCAGACATCGGTAATTGCTAAGTTCATTGCTGGCTACTTAGTGCCGGCTCTAATCAGCAACCTTCCGAACCAGTATTAAAGTACTGAAGTGTCTGCGAAGGTCTAATGTATTAAATACTTTTACCTTTGGTAGGTATAAATTTAATAAAAAGAAGTAATGCTGATACTATGGTACTTGTCTTCATAAACCACAGTCGTATCTGATCATTACAAACGTAATTCATTGCCAAAAAGAAACCATGAAACACAGTAGACCACATAATCGACCAACTTTGAATAGCCCTGACTGTGTCATGTTACATCCATCAGTTTCACAAAAGATAAAAGATTGTAGAAAAAAACTGGCATGACTCATGTGATATAGATCAAACTACAACTCACGTTTTCCTCGACGGTTTTCTTGATCTTGGCACTAGCTTCGCTCACTTTGGCGCCAGCCTTGTTCACAGCGGAGTAAAGGAAATTGCCGAGAGACTTCGCGCCGGCCACCGCTTTGGTTGTCACTGTGAAGGGAAGGGGTTTAAATGTCACCTACGAATTGAATAGAGGGATGATTAACATGTTAACTCTGCTTGATTTGAGATCAGATGTTCTTGAAATATGTTCCAGCAGCAATGGAAAAGTAATATTATAGTAGCTCTTTAGATTTTGCAATTAGATTGAGGGTGTAGAGGAAATTATGGAATTCGACAAAAGTAACATCTAATCTTCTCATAAAATTTTATAAACTCCGCCCGTTTTTTTTTGGAATTGAATACATTTGTTCAGCATAACTTAACTTAAATGATACATTGCAATAAAATATCTAGAATTAAGAGACAGACATTCATTAGGTCCATATTCATTTTGTACACCTAAATAAATAAACGTTTCATTATCATAAGCGTCGGAAATAAAAACAAATGTCTACAATAACAAAGCAAATGAAAATAAAACAAAAACAATACATACACTCTTGCATATCGGGTACTTCAATAGCATCAACCGTGAACAACTTTTTAGTCTGAGGACCTGGAATTGTGTACAAAGTAAAAAAACTATAAAACATAGCAATTACTACGACACAAACAAAAATAAAAACCAGGCTTTTGATAGAGATACCGGTAATCGAGTTATGGTTAGCTCTGGCTAGGCTGCTGCGAATATTGTAATCAAAGCGTGATTGGCTTGTGTGAAAAGGATAATTTTAGGCCAGCCGACCGCCACAGGGCTGTAGCAAAGCCATTTTAAATTCTTCTTTACCCGTTGCAATGTCGAGTATTTCTGGGAAGTTTTATTAGTATCGTTTGGAGATTTTTTATTTCGCTTTAGGTTTTCGGTAACGTGTTCTACTTAATCATGTAAAAAATCATAGTCAAAAAGCCATTTATTGATTTTAGGCCCTGATATGGTACTTATGAACAAAAAACATCAGAGTCTACAATCATCGCAGACAAAATATAAGGGAAGTAATATGAAGGAAATAATTCAGCCAATCAGATTTTGAGTAAAAAAGTATAATTATTAAACAAACATGACGTAGTCTAAAATTAAACTAAACATTAAGATGGCCTTAAATAATGAGTTATTTGAATTTAATCACATTTTTCCTTCAAAATTGAGAGTAACTCATTATAAAGCAAGAATATTAGCCTAATAAGCATGCACATTAAAGAAGGTTAGCAAAATAAATCTAGGTAATGAGCATATCATCAAGATATCAAATATTTCTTACCATTTCCTACACCACCAGGCTGTTCCTCAGTGGGGGTACCACCAGTGGAGGCTGGTCTGCTGTCAGCACCGCCTGTAGCGCTGCGTCACAGAATAATACTATTATTTAAGCTTTAGGACTTATTAGCGAGATTAAAGGTACATGGGCATTTGATGGTTATCGTTGATTGGGTCTTGTCATGTTGTCGTTTTAAACTATATCTCTTTTTTCATTTTTTAAAGACGAAGACGATGATCAAGTCCCCGCCGCTCATGGACATTTACAACGTCAGGGAGATTTCCGCCGTGTTCGCGGAAAAACTGAGATGGGGAGTTCATTCATTTTGTTTTTGAATCAGAACTATTAAGCATGAAAATCACACCCATTCTAAAACTTGTATTATATTGAGTGATTCAGAGCTCACGTGTGTCTTTATCGTTGACCAATACACGAAATAAATAAATTTCGATAAACTAAATTGTACGACAATGCCTTATCAAAAACTAGTTAGTTTGGTCGAATCGAATCCATGATTTGACTTTAATATTTAGTTGATTTTAAGCCGATATTTTTTTCCCTAGTTCTTAAGGGATTTTAAAAGATATCAATGGATTTGATTAGACTAAAGGGCTATAGTTATAAAAATAGTACACTAAAAGAATGCACAACAATGAGAAACAAAAATGGGGTTTGAGCAGAATAAATGAGTTCACAAAGTTTGCATGTGCTTCTAGAAAATTCATGAAAGAATAAAACTATTTGTGAGGCTAGACTAATTATGAACTATTCTTGAATTTGAAATTAATTAAAAGAAATGTTAAAATGTAGTTGATCATTTTTAATTGCATCAAAATATATTGAAATGTGTCAACAGCTTTTTAATTTTTTAGCTAAATAATTTGTTCAAAATGTTGAAGGTCATTTAAAAACAGCAAGTATGTTAAGATCAAGTTTGCGATGATACATGAAAAGCATATAAATTTAAATTTAGAAAATGTGCAGTATACCAATTTGCAATCACAAAATTGTATTGATGACAGTGCTGTAAAGCTGAAAAGAAAAAAAATGTGAATAAAATAAAGCAGTTTGCCATTTTCTTGTATAAAATGCAGTTGTGCTGGTGTCATTTGCAGATTGAAAAGCAATGGTGAATATTGTTCAGCTGCTATTAATTATTTTGCTTATATAGATGAGCGTATAATTTCTGATATCATTGCCAGGAATACCTACCTATAAAGTAATAATGAACAAAGGGATCAGCATAATGATGGGAACCAAGAGTATAAAAGCCCTTGGCTTATTGAAAGAATTAATAAAATATAAATTTGATGACATCAGAAATCACATAGCCATCTGTAAACAAAAGCAAACCAAAAATCCGTGTAAACTCATCACATCTGCCAACCCCTCGTACCTATTATACCTAGAATTATCATCATCATCCTTCCCCTCGGGTCTAGGTTCTTCAGCTGGTTCCACTGGAGCTGGCTCTGTAGCTTCAGCTGGGGGTACTTCATTTTTCCTCAAGCCAGGGATGGGGATACCGGACCCAAGCCAACCTGTCATTTGTGACTTGACATTGGTGATGAGGTCCAGCTTACTGCCGGCTTTTGTGGGACTGTAAAGAGGGCAAAGTCTTAATACTGTAATTTGACAAATGTGATGCAATAGTCACATACAAAGTCACAAAGTTATAGGTCAGACATACTAGCTATTTGCCCTGCGATAAGGCCAGGGGCCTGTAATGCTAAATATTATCCCATTAGGAGAAGAATTTCGTAAAATCCTTTATTGATTCTTCCTTGTACGATTATTCAATTTTCCTGTTTGAATGAAATGAATGAAATTTAATGGTTTAGTGACCAGTGGTTAAGGATCGGCATTTATTTCACAGTAAATCATTTTTTTATAAAGACAAATAATATAATTTGAATTAATAAAGAAGTAAAGAAAACCTTAGTGCAAATAATTATACATTAGGAAAGAAAGTATGGAATAAGTAGTTTTATAAAATTTACTACGTTTTCTTGTTACCAAAGGATTATAGATGATGAAGAACTAATCCCTAAATCCCTATTTCAATCTCTAGTACCTAGTATTCTTTCATGACATTTTTTAAAGTTACATCATTTGCATTTTCAAGGTGGGGTTTTTCTCATTGGTTTTTTTTTATAATATTTAAATCTAATAAGAATCAGCTTTCAAATTTGATTGATTTGATGGTGGATAATATGATCCCGTTTTATAACTTTAAAATAAAATTTTGATATCACTAAACTGTTACATAACTTAAAAATAGAGAAGAAGGGAATTTTTAAGTTTTTTAATCATAATACTGATAAAAAAACAGGTATATATGTAATCCTCATTTCATTAGCACTAAGATTGCATCATCATAGAAAAGAGGACATTTCCTATAGATTATTTACACGACTAAATGAAGAAGCCAGGAGATTGAATAAAATCATGTTACCTACCTTGGTTTTTCGGTTTTTACTACAGAAAATCATTTATTTGATGCCTTCTCCAATTCAATAGTTAAACTATGGAACAAATCTTTAATTTACTATAATTACTAGTAGGTATTTAGAAAGTACTCTTACAATTGTGCATTTAGATACTTAAATAGCATTAAAAATGGCTACTTGACCTGAATAACTGTTATAAATCAATAAATTACTTGAAAGAGTTGAGTTCCAATAAAAACTAATGATCAAATCCCTCTCAATGGCATTGAGTTTAAATTAAAAACATTACCTTTTTGTTCACAACCAATATGCGCAGGAAAAGGCGAAGGCAGCGCTGCAAAGAGAATGTAAACAAGGAAAATACTGACCTCAGTTTTTCGGCTTCTACTGCCGCTTCGCCTGTCGCTTCTTTTGTGGGGGTCGGCACTTCCTCGTCCTGGGGCTCGCCTTTGGCAGCACCCATCCACGAGCTGACCTGATTAGTGAGTCCTGAAAACATTTTCACTGGCACTAGCTACTCAAACTACACAACACAATCACTCAGCGATTTCACAACGCTACAACAGACTCGCACATGACCCACGGCACGGACGGTCTGCTATGCGGCCGTAGAAAGCGTGATCAGCTGAAAAACTAAATGGAAAACCGCAATCGACCAGGGAAATGAGGAAGAATTCACTGCGCATGAAAACTTGCGCTTCTGCGAGTTCTGCGCTATAAACATACACTGACACAATCAGTACAATCCTTTTTCTCAATACTGGACTATAACACACTGAAATAGAGTATAATATGGCATGTATATTATTGATAAAAATGGCCTAATCTGTGTTGCGTATCGTACTCCTCCAAAATGTCAAATTTACGTCAAAACACTGCGCATGCCTAAAATTGCTTGTCGTTTCAAGTAAAAAAATATAGCGAATAACTCTACAAAATAAAATGTAAATCTGGAGCAAGTTGCACGGGAAATACAATTTTCCTCGTTTAATTTGAACATAACATGTAAGAATTACGTCCACCAAGGAAAGTTATTCTGTATTATAAAATAGAATGCAACTCAAAGCAGGTTTATAATCTGTGCATTATTATTACTTTTATTTATCTGTGGTATACATTGACGTTTTTCTCATTGGGATTCCTTGGCGGGAAATTGAAAAAAGCGCACGCGGAAAAATTTGAAATTACATTTTGTAATTTTTTTTTTATTGTGTAAAAGAATAAATTCACTTTTAATTAATACCAAAAAAATAAAATGGATGGGAATGAGGGGGGCGGGGACAACCCGCCCAACTCCTCCAAGCGGCTTCGGACTGATGAAGTGAATGATGATAGCGGTGGCGGTGAGCGTTCTGATGTACTTTATGTGCCTTATTTTAAACCTAATTATAAAAGACAGTATCCAGAAAACTCAAATAAAACAGAGTTTAAAGTTTTTGTTGAGCATATCAACCACAAAGATAGATTGGGCAACAAAAGTCCTATATATCTCAATCATATTTTCACGACGGATGTTAAAGGTGTGATGGCAATACAGCGATTGAATGCAAATAAAATAGCAGTAATGTTCAAACAACACAATACAGCAAACAACTTTTTAAATAACACTGCATTCTTAGAAAAGTACAACGTAAAGGCTTACATACCGGCTACCCAAATAGAAAAAACTGGCATCATAAGATTTGTCCCAGCAAATATCTCAAATAAGGACTTATACACTAAGTTGAGTTCCATTTACGAAATTATCTGTATACGACGATTCACAAAAAAAGTAGGACGGGACAGAGTTCCTCTGCAAACAGTCAGTATCACTTTCTTATCCAATATCTTACCTGACAATGTACAATATGATCTATTCTCATACAGGGTATTTGAATATATCCCACCGCTGCAACAATGTTACAAATGTATGAAATTTAATCACTCGGCTAAAATATGTAATGGCAAACAGAAGTGTTCGATCTGCTCTGGTGAACACTTTTACAAAGATTGTGATAAACCTAAAGAGATATGTTGCGCTAATTGCCAAGGCCCACACCTAGCAATAGCAAGAGAATGTCCCATTAAATTAAGAAAAATAGAAGAAAAGAAAAGTAAAATAACATACGCGAGTATCGCACAAACAAAGTCGATCGAATACCCTGCATTGCCATTGTCTAAGAGTCAACTTGTAAATCCCCCTGTAAATAATGTAAATATTCCAGTAAATACTGAAAAGAAAAATGTTAAAAAAAATGTTAATAACAAGCCTGCTGCACAGGCGCTGAACCCACAAGATCACCCTATGGACTTCATTGCCCAGGTTATAGCTAATAAAGAAGTACGAGCGGCCCTAGTAAAAACATTGGTAGAGATTGGTAATAAGTCTGATCCCACCCCAATTACTTCATTATTCATTGAAGAAATATTAGTTAAAAATTTATCCCCATAATGGATTTAAGTCCCCCTAAAACGTCCCAATTACGGATTGCGCAGTTTAACATCCAAAGTGCCAATAGTAAAAAGCCCTTATTAACTAAGTTTATGCTAGAACAAAATATTGATGTATGCTTGCTTAATGAAACTTGGTTTAAAGACCATCACAATTTTAGAATCCCCGGTTATAATCTCCATTCCAGAACATCTAAGAATCCTCACAATGGTGTAGCAATATTAATTAAACCAGAGACTAAATATAATATTTTAAACACAACATTCTATGAGGACATTCAAACTATAGCTATGTCAATATCTACCGAGCGTGGCAGTGTGACTATACTCTGCGTATATTGTCCTCCTTCCAGTGGGCACATAAGATTGCATAGACTGCGCAATATAATTCGAGACCTACCTAAACCTATTTTTATAAGTGGTGATTTTAATGCTCACCATATTGCATTTGGTTGCCTATCTACTAAGGGCCGCGGACAAGATTTATATGATGTTATAGATGAGTGTGATTTGTGCATCTTAAATGATGGCAGTTTCACTACAGTGAACCGTCCTAGAACCAACGCTTCAGCCATTGACGTCACCTTTGCTAGCGCATGCTTAGCACCGTTATGCGAGTGGTCTGTGCATGATGATTGTATGGGAAGTTACCATTATCCAACTATAACCGAAATATCCCTATCCATACAAAAATACCAAATTAACCCTCCCATTGATAAATTTTTGTACAAAAGAGCTGATTGGCGCCAATATAATGAACTTTCAAAAAATGCGTTTGGCGATTTTACAATTAATCAAGTAGACCCACTCTCTTCCTATACCGATTTTTGTATACGTCTTGAGTCCCTTATGCAAATAGTTGTTCCAAAGTTCACTAAGTCTGCCCACTTTGCTAGCAGACCTCCAGCACCTTGGTGGAATGAGGTTTGCGAACAAAGTGTAATAGCATCCTATAATGCTTTGAAACTGTACAGAAGTGATTCTACAATAGATAACTATATAAATTATAAGAGACTTGATGCATTAAAAAAGAGAACCATTTCTGAGCAGAAGTCAACTGGATGGAATGATTTGTGCAATACTTTTAATAGAACTACCCCTATAAGCAAAATATGGAACATGATTAAGATTTTTAAGGGTGTTAAGTCTAGCATTAGATCCCATAAAGATGAGTTCATACCTACCTTTTTAGATAAACTGTCTGATAATAGTGGTTTAAAAGAGACTAGTAACTTAATCAACTATTTTAACAGTAACAATAATAATAGCAATTCAAAATTTTTATTGGAACCATTTACATGGAATGAATTCACATCAAGTCTACAATCTAGGCGTAACTCAAGTCCAGGTCTAGATAACTTTCCATATATTGTAATTAAAGAACTCCATACATCTGTTCAGCACCTCTTTCTTGACATTCTTAATGCTTTATGGCTCAAACAAATTATCCCTGAATCATGGAAAACACAGTGTGTTATCCCAATACTGAAGCCTGATAAATCTCCAGAACAGTCCAGTTCGTATCGTCCTATATCTTTGTCCTCATGTCTCGGTAAACTATTCGAAAATATGATTAAAGTCCGTCTGGACTGGTTTGTAGAGGCTAATGGTATCATCCCACATGTGCAGTATGGTTTCCGTCGTGGGCGTAGTTGCGCTGACAGCTTCATGTCACTCATCTCAGACCTGAAACGTGCAAATAATTTAAAATCACACACTGTTTGTGTATTTTTAGATGTCCAAGGAGCTTTTGATAATGTCGACCCAGGTATCTTGGTCAACATTATGTCTGATGTGGGTATACCTGGTCTACTATGTCAGTGGATCTATAATTATTTAAATGATAGAACCTTATATGTTAAGTATAATAACATCTTACATGGTCCTAGAAGTGCATCGAAAGGCACAATGCAAGGCGCCACTCTTTCACCATTACTATATAATTTGTACACATGTGAAATATGTAAATTTGTAAATACTAGTGAAGTAAATATTTTGCAATTCGCAGATGACATTGTTTTGTATAGTAGCAGTCAGAACTTGCAAGTTGCTATAGATAATATGAATAGAGCATTAAATCAGTTGAGTCTATACTATAATGATAGATTACGTTTAAAGATCAATGCTACAAAAAGCAGTTTAATGATTTTTGGTGATGATGATCCATCTAGTGTTATTTCGTATTGTGGAGAATCTATAAACAGAGTACATTCAAAGAAATTCTTAGGAATCATCATAGACCAAAAACTGACTTTCGAAGAACATGTTCGGTATATTTCTAAAAATGCTTTAAGAGCTATTAACATAATAAGATGTCTGGCTGGAGTGTCATGGGGTGCTGACCCCAAAATATTGTCTATTCTATATAAAGCTATTGTGAGAAGTCATTTTGACTATAGTTCTTTGGCATATATGAATAGCTACCATGCCAAAAAATTAGATATCCTGCAGAATAAATCTCTGAGAATAATATCGGGTGCAATGTGCTCAACTCCCATAAGGGCCATGGAAGTAGAGACTAAAATTATGCCACTGATCTTGAGACGTCTCCTACTTGCCGAACGGTATTGCCTTAAACTACTGTACTCTGATAACATGCAAATTATTAACAAGATTATACCTTGTAGAATCAATGTGTCAGGTCCTTTAGCAACTGGTGAGAGCCTCCTTATTGGTAACTCCCCAATGTTGTATCACATTTTTCTGGAAATTGAAAACAACAGCTATAAACTCAAAAAACAGTGCCCTTGGCCCTGCTATTCTTCCCAGTTCAAAAGCATAATGCACCCAATTACAGTAATAGATTCAATTACAAATAATTCAGAGATGTTGCAATTTTTATCAGAAAATAATTACTACACTTTATATACAGATGGTAGTAAGGGTAAGGATTATGTGCGCTGTGCTGTGTATGATCCTCAAAAAAATTCTTCTCAGAGTTTTCTTTTGCAGAATGTTTGTACAATATTCACCGCAGAGGCCTATGCAGTATATCAGGCTCTTCTGCAAATTGGAAATGTAGATAATTGTAAATATTTTCTAATTGTAACAGATTCTTTAAGTTTTATAAGAGGATTGAGCTATTTAAAGATTCACTTTAAAACTAATTTCATTCTGTACATAATTAAAGAATTGTTATACAAATATTATCATACAGGGAAACTAATTTCATTTATGTGGGTGCCCTCTCATAGAGGAATCACTGGAAATGAAATGGCCGACAAAGCCGCTTACGGAGGAGTAAATGCACTCGATGTCTCCGATACTATGTATGTACCTATGACTGATTATTTGAGTAATGTAAGGCTAGCTATAAGTATGTTATGGGAGCAAATGTGGAAGAAAGACCAAGAAACGAAAGGACGGTGGTACGGTAGCATTCAAGAAAACTTACCAGTAAAGCCATGGTATGATAGCCTGCAAAGAGCCAGTCGTGATTTTATTACCACCATAAACCGACTACGTTATGGACATAATAAAGCACCATCACACCTAGCAAAGTTAAATATAATTCAAAGCAATGTCTGTACATTTTGCGGAGTTGAAGAAGGAACAGTGGACCACATTATATTCAGCTGTCAAAAGTTCCTTATTGACAGATTGGTACTCGCGAGTGAACTAAGTGAAGTGTGGCAAAATAATTATAGTGATTTTTCTTCCCGCCCGCCGCCGCTTAAAGAACTATTAAAAGACATTAAAACTTATAAACCAATATTTAAATACATTAAAAATACGGTGGTAAAATTATAAAACTGAAAATACAAAATCTGAAAAGTGGTTCCGGAATAATAAAGTCGTGGCTTAAAGGTCTTAGTAACCAGGCCATAAAATCCCAAAAAAAAAAAAAAAAAAAAATTTTTCTCATTGGATAGATTTCGTGATTTTTTGTTTGCTGTAAATTTTACAATAATCTCTGTATTAACTATTACAAATGTAGAGATTAGTAATCTCAGAGTTTATAAACGGTGAAAAATCTAACACATAACGAAAAGAGTGAGCCAAATTACCAATATGACGGAGACAAGAAGAATACAGTTACATCTAGGAAAGTGCATTGAAGACTTGGACAAATTGCATTCTGTGCCTGATTTGAAGTCGAAAAGAGCCACGCTGTAAGTATACCATGCATTCTGGAACACCAACTTTGTAATTCGGATGAGGATTATCATATATTTTTAACTTAATTTGCAGGTTATGTAAAACTGCTATGAAACTCTTCAAAAACGCTGAAGAGGCACGGGAGAAAGGCGATGAAGAGTATTCCTACGTGTACTACATGAAGTACTTGCGGGTGATCGCGTATATCAGCAATGATAAGGAGTATGTGGAGGATAAACCTTACTTTAACAACATGCTTGGTGTTAAGAACCCTGATAAAGCTATTAATGCTGCTGAGAAGTTGAAGAACAGTCTGATTGAGAGGTGAGATATCTAATAAATCTTTAGTTTTGTATAGGTGTCTATACTATAATATAATAATAATATAATTAAACGGGCTAATCTCTGGAACTAACAGTCGGATTCGAAAAATTCCCCAAATATTATATAGGCTGTTTATCCCGGGAAAGCGGGTTAAACCGCCGGGACCAGCTAGAACAAAATAGAATTGAAGATAGTTTAACTGGTCGCGCACACGACCAGACAAGAAAGACCTGCAGGGCTATTTTAAAACGTCGGAATCGCTATCGGAAACGGATTCAAAATATTACGAGGCGAATTTCAGCAATTGCTATTTTAATTTTCGAAAACTTTTCGATGAATCGAATTGATATTTCGGTAAAGAAACATCAAAAATATTCGAATTCGGAAATTAAAAAAGCAATTGCGCAATATCGCCTCGGTAGTTTTTGATTCCGTTTCCGATATCGAATCCGAGCGTTTTAAAATAGCCCTGCTGCTAGAGTAAAAATTTATATGGAACAGTAACTAAATGACAGTTAATATTAAACCTTATGTCTTATACGTCACAGTGGCATTTCGCGCACAATGGCCGCAGTTCCCCTTAAACACAAACGGTCTGTATAAGGCGCGCAAAGGGTTAAATAAAATTCACACCTTTAGAACAAGAAATTTTAATATACAGGTTGTTGTTTTGGTCAGCGACGAGCGACTCAGGGTTGATTATACAAATGATACTGGTGCTAAAAAAATATAAAAAAAATACTTTTTTTTTTATAATAAAAATAAAAAAAATTAAATTTTGAAAATCATGTAATAAGCTAAAGTGTAGACATAATACTCAACGGGAGTACGAGGGAGTAAAGGGGTGGGGCGATGGCGGCTTGCGCCTAGCTCTAATCTGTGCACGTGCCTAGTAACCATACTTTGCGGTAATTTTATTTCAAATTGAATAAGGTATTTCTCAACATATTTACAGTATTTAATGGAATTAAGTCCATTTTTGGGGAATATATATTTTGTACTACTGCTCCTAGGTCGCTTGTCGCCGACCAAAACAACACCCAGTATAGAAAGATGAAAATGTATTTTTATAATAATAACTCTTTTTTTATTTTTTGGAAAGTGTAGTTTACTTTCTAAAGTTTTTCCACACAAGAAGAAAATGACACCGTAAAACTGTTGTAATTATTTATTTTATATGCAGTGTGTGTCATTATGATCTCGTGTGAAAACTGCCTAAAGGTGCAAATTTTTAATTCCTGGTATAGCTCGAAAGCTTGTTAACAGATAAGCATATTTATTACAAATTTCCCTTAAATTACTAGTAAGGGTGCAAGTACATTTATAGAATTAAAAAAAAACCAAATAAAAGAAACCCCTAAAGAGAGGCTACTTAAGTAGGCCCTTTTGCATGAACAAAATGCTGGCATTGTCTCTAGTCAGCCTAGCTCCACCCCCATCCTATGGAAACCCCCCTATGCTATGGACCCCCCCCCCACCCATCCAAATGCATCTAACGGATTTTGGAAAAGAAGAAGTGCAATTATTAATCGTTATTAACTTTGTGTGTAATTATTTTTAAACTGTATGTTTTTGTGCGTTGAATGGCTTGCAAAATATGAAGTTTTTTTTTCTTTCAATTGAAACATCAAAGCAATTTTACAAAAATGTGATAAATATTACAGATACGAAAAAGAACAAAAGGCAAAGCGACTGAATGACATAAAAGAGAATGAGTTAATCAAACAGAAGATGGAAGAGAACAGGAAGAAGGCTATAGAAGCTATCACAGTCAATGAACCAGCCCAGCCTCTTGGATTGCCAGGTTATAAACACTATTCATACTAACTTCTGCTTGCAATTTCAAAGGGATCTTATGCTTTCACATTTTTATCAGATGACATGAAACAATATTATAAAATAATTTTTTTTTAACAAATCAATAATATTCTAATAATAGCATATGGATCAGTGGCGTAGCTTCCCTTAGATTGTATCAAAATTTGTAGGGGGGCCTTCTCCCTGACTGTGGAAAAGCCTAAATGGAGAATTTTTGCTTACACACATTTGGGGCCCCTGTAGCCCGGGGCAGTCGATACGCCCCTGATATGGATTGAAGTATGAATACAAGGTTTTATTTTATGTCTGATTTTAGCGTGATTTAGCTAAAATCAGACATAAACCACCATTACAATGTGACTAACAGACATGCAAATATTTGTAGTTTAGTATAATCACAAAATGCTGGTGATTGATCATGCATCATATTTTTATTTGAAAGGTACTTGGAATGTTTGAAATCTTTTATAGAAATAAATATCCTGGGACATTCCTCACACACGGTCATCTGATCCCAAACTAAGCAGAGCTTGTACTATGGAAACCAGATAACTGATATAATACATTATACTACTTTTTGTTTGTAAATACATACTTAATATACATAATTACACCCAGACTTATGACATACAGACATGTTCATGCACACAAATGCATGTCCTGTGTGGGAATCGAATCCACGACCTGCGGCACGTAAGGTAAATCTTAACCAACTGCGCCAACTGGCCCGTTATTTTGTCACAAAATCTGTACCCTCGTCCCTTAAATTACTATGAAATAACATATGTTACAAACTATGGAAATTCAAAGTGATGATGGTGACATTGGATACAGAGATGAAGGTCCCAGGTTAGAATCCTACAATGAGCTTGATCTTTCGGTGAAGGAAAACATCATGAGGAAACCATAGCATGGTGGTAGGGTACTTCGTAGTACCCATCTGGCTGGCTACCACCCTCACATTGACAATCTGTCGCCAAGCACATGTCAGTGTGTTCAGACATCTGCACTTGAGAGCCAGTTCCTTCTAGGCTTTGTGTGCTTACCACCTTCGGCCGCATCATCACTTACTATGGTGAGATTGTGGTTAAACACATACCTATCTATAAAATGTAAATAATCTACATTAATTGTTATGTTAATTTTAGATTTTTGAAACTGGAAATCACATTATACAAGGAAAAGTTATAACATGAAATATACAACCTAAAATATAATACAAATTAAAAATAAATATCCTGGGACATTCCTCACACACGGTCATCTGATCCCAAACTAAGCAGAGCTTGTACTATGGAAACCACATAACTGATATACTACATATACTACTTTTTGTTTGTAAATACATAATTACACCCAGACTCAGGACATACAGACATTTTCATGCACACAAATGCATGTCCTATATGAAAATTGAAGCCACGACCTGTGGCGCGATAGGTAGAATCTTAACGAACTGCGCCAACTTGCCCGTCAATGTTTATTTTAATTCATTAGGTCTAGATGAAGTGACGCTTAGAAGTGAACAACTTTACACAATTTTGAAGAGTGGGAAGCTGAAGGTAATGATCCTCGACACAAGGCCCGAGAAGGACTTCATTGAATCCCACATCAACCATCATGCTTGCATCAGCGTTCCCGAGGAGGTTATATCGCCTGGGTATGTTTATTATAACTGTATCTAGCTGTTTTCTACAGTTTCCCCTGCATTTCTGGGATACTAAATAGCCTACGGGTCATACCATAGCCTATGATCCATAACATAGCCTATGATCCATAACATAGCCTATGATCCATAACATAGCCTATGACCCATACAATAGCCTATAACCCTTTCCATACTATAGGCTATTTCGGTGCTAAGCTTTGTTGCATTTGGCTCAGATTTCATGAAAAAGGTAACAAACAAACGGACAGAGTTACTTTCGCATTTATTATATCAGTATGATAGGTTTTATGAGCAAGTGTGGTTCTTAAGGTTATTCACGACCACTCCATTTGGCATCGCTCCACTTCATCACTCCAAATTAGAGCAAATACTTGTCGTGAATGTAAGATTTCCAAACATTCCTAAATTCATAATGGCTCCAACTCATCGTGAATGCGAAATTCGCTGATAAATATGATAATAAAATTCCATCAAAGAACAATCTAATCACAGATCAACCAAATAGTATGTTTATTTCACCCGTAACTAATATTGAAGTAATGAACATTATTAAGTCCTTAAATAATACAAATTCTACTGGTTACGATGGTCTTAACACAAAAATAATTAAAAGGTATGCTTCTTATTTGGCTTTTCCTCTGTGTCATATAATTAATAGCTCATTTGAAGAAGGCGTTTTCCCGACCCGGTTAAAGGAATCCATAATAAAACCTCTATTTAAAAAAGGTAACTCCACCGACATGACCAATTACAGACCAATTACACTCATACCGATATTATCAAAAATTTTTGAAAAGGCAATGAAATCTAAAATTGATAGCTTCTTACTAAAAAATAATATACTTGCAGAAAATCAATTTGGATTTCAAAAAAATAGCTCCACATCATTGGCTTGTTTCTTTTTGGTAAAACAGATCACGGAATCTTTAGATAAAAAAAAACCAGTCCTATCAGTTTTTCTAGATATGAGTAAAGCGTTTGACTTTGTGTGCCATAAAAAGCTACTTCAGAAGTTGCATAAATATGGAATAAGGGGCAAAGCTTATGACTGGTTAGATAGCTATCTTAGCAATAGAAAACAGCGTACCGAAATCACGAAAATTGAAAATTTTAAGAAAATGTCATTTATGTCCACTTCCCGAATTAATAACAACGGCGTTCCACAGGGCAGTGTTCTTGGTCCACTGCTTTTTCTACTCTACATTAATGACCTACCTAGAGCACTCAAACAAGATTGTATCCTATTTGCTGATGATACAACATTAATAATTAAATCTCAAAATCAATCTGACATAGAAAATTTTACTAATGATGAATTAAATAATACTAGGATATGGTTAAATGATAATAATTTAAATATAAATGTTGAGAAAACTAAGCTTATACAATTTCAAACTTATAATAGCAATAGTGTAAATGCTAGAGTTCATTTCAATAATGTTCCTCTACAGCACACCCAATCTACTGTTTTTTTAGGTGTGACAATAGATAAGTATTTAAATTGGAAAGAGCATATTGATAAGGTATGCATTAAATTGGATAGATTCGTATATGCCCTTAGAAGGCTGACACTGGTGGCCTCTAATGACACAGCATTATCTGCGTATCACGGATATGTATCTTCTATTTTACGATACGGATTAATAATATGGGGGAATTCGGTCGACATTAACCGTGCTTTTCTAGTTCAAAAAAAATGCATAAGAGCTATTTGTAGAGCAGGATACATAGATCACTGCAAACCACTGTTTAAAAGTTTAAAAATTCTTCCTCTGCCGTGCCTCTACATTATGGAAACATGTTTGTTTGTCAAAAGATATCCCCGTCTATTTCCGCTCCATGATGTAGTGTTGGACAAACAAAACAATAGTAGAGACCCATATAAGCTTTATGTACCGCATCAAAGACTTCAATTATTTAGTAAGAATGTATATTGTGTAGCTATCAGAATTTATAATAAATTACCTATTGAATTAAGAAAATTGACATTGTATAAATTTAAATCAGCATTATCTAATTGGTTATTAAATATGTGTTTTTATTCGCTTCAAGAATTCCTCGACTTCAAGTAATAATTGACATAAACATTAGATCGGAAATAATTCGAGATAGAATTCAATGATTTTTTATTTATAAATCTTGTGTATTTTTTTCTTGTAATTTAAATTGTCGTATATGTGTAATGTTGCCTGTAATTTAATTTTAAATATTTCTACACCATCTGTGATGGTAGAATACGTCGGCCACTATTTTATTTAAGAACATATGTACCGTATTTTATGAAATAAATTTATTCTATTCTATTCTATTCTATTCTATTCGCGGGCCACGCCGAACTGCTCGTGAGTGTGAAAACCGGAATCCATTTTGAGCTCATTCGGCCCGGCGCCGTGGTCAAGATCGCACACGGCTGTGGTTACGTGGCTATGTCGTGTGTCATTTCGTTTGCCACCCTTATGTCCATTTAAGCTTTGGTTTTTTGTTTTTAATTATGATATGAGCATCAGCTGACATAAGCAAAAAATTTTCCTCACTATCCATATGGATTATCGATTCACAAAACTTCACTCAAATTAAAAAAAAGTCTTGTGAATTTTTAAAATAGTTGTTGCACAACTAACGAAAAAATAGAGTGGCATCGCTCCGAGCTGTGATCGTGAGTGTAGTAAGAATTTGGACGTCGTCCACCAATGAGGACCGCTGCCGATTTGAGTGCTCGTGAATTTAATTTTATTATTCCTCCTTTAAATGTCTGGTCATACAGGTTGTTGTTTTGGTCAGCGACGAGCGACTCAGGGTCGATAATACAACTGATACTGGTGCTAAAAAAATATAAAAAAAAATACTTTATTTTTTTATATTAATAAAAATAATATTATTTTGAAAATCATGTAATAAACCAAAATATAGACGTAATACTCAACGGGAGTGCGAGGGAGTAAAGGGGTGGAGCAATGGCGCCTTGCGCCTTGCTCTAGTCAGTGCATGCGGCTAGTGACCATACTTTGCGGTAATTTTAATTCAAATTGAATAAGGTATTTCTCAACGCATTTACAGTATTTAATGGAATTAAGTCCATTTTTGGAAAATGTATTTTTTGTACTACCGCTCCTGGGTTGCTTGTCGCTGACCAAAAAAACACCCTGTTTATCCGACAATACATTGAACAAAGGTTCAATCCACTTCAAAGTTTGTACTAAAATCACAGACGATCGGCGAATGTCCTAGAGAAGAACTTGCCGATGGCGTCGCGATCCGTGTGGGCCGACCGAGCTGGCATGGAGCTCATTGTGATGTTGGACTGGTCCGGGACTGCCCTCATACCTGGCAAGACCCTGCATCTGCTCAAGACTATACTACTGAAGGTAGGGAACTGTTGCCATCAGACTCAGATTATAATAACGAATGTCCAGGGATATGTCCACATGGCCACCCGGGCATGCTTGTGCTATGGAGACCTATGGAGCCATGATATTTTTTTGCGTTTCTCAGTGGGACGTGAAGGTGCACTACGCGCGGGCGCCCCTTGCGCTGGCGGGCGGGTACGAGGACTGGCTCCTCAAGTACCCCACCCTCACCACCAACCCGCACCAGGTGCCGCCCAACCACGATCACTTCCTAGACGATATGCTCAGTAAGTGTCTAGGACTGGCTCCTCAAGTACCCCACCCTCACCACCAACCCGCACCAGGTGCCGCCCAACCACGATCACTTCCTAGACGATATGCTCAGTAAGTGTCTAGGACTGGCTCCTCAAGTACCCCACCCTCACCACCAACCCGCACCAGGTGCCGCCCAACCACGATCACTTCCTAGACGATATGCTCAGTAAGTGTCTAGGACTGGCTCCTCAAGTACCCCACCCTCACCACCAACCCGCACCAGGTGCCGCCCAACCACGATCACTTCCTAGACGATATGCTCAGTAAGTGTCTAGGACTGGCTCCTCAAGTACCCCACCCTCACCACCAACCCGCACCAGGTGCCGCCCAACCACGATCACTTCCTAGACGATATGCTCAGTAAGTGTCTAGGACTGGCTCCTCAAGTACCCCACCCTCACCACCAACCCGCACCAGGTGCCGCCCAACCACGATCACTTCCTAGACGATATGCTCAGTAAGTGTCTAGGACTGGCTCCTCAAGTACCCCACCCTCACCACCAACCCGCACCAGGTGCCGCCCAACCACGATCACTTCCTAGACGATATGCTCAGTAAGTGTCTAGGACTGGCTCCTCAAGTACCCCACCCTCACCACCAACCCGCACCAGGTGCCGCCCAACCACGATCACTTCCTAGACGATATGCTCAGTAAGTGTCTAGGACTGGCTCCTCAAGTACCCCACCCTCACCACCAACCCGCACCAGGTGCCGCCCAACCACGATCACTTCCTAGACGATATGCTCAGTAAGTGTCTAGGACTGGCTCCTCAAGTACCCCACCCTCACCACCAACCCGCACCAGGTGCCGCCCAACCACGATCACTTCCTAGACGATATGCTCAGTAAGTGTCTAGGACTGGCTCCTCAAGTACCCCACCCTCACCACCAACCCGCACCAGGTGCCGCCCAACCACGATCACTTCCTAGACGATATGCTCAGTAAGTGTCTAGGACTGGCTCCTCAAGTACCCCACCCTCACCACCAACCCGCACCAGGTGCCGCCCAACCACGATCACTTCCTAGACGATATGCTCAGTAAGTGTCTAGGACTGGCTCCTCAAGTACCCCACCCTCACCACCAACCCGCACCAGGTGCCGCCCAACCACGATCACTTCCTAGACGATATGCTCAGTAAGTGTCTAGGACTGGCTCCTCAAGTACCCCACCCTCACCACCAACCCGCACCAGGTGCCGCCCAACCACGATCACTTCCTAGACGATATGCTCAGTAAGTGTCTAGGACTGGCTCCTCAAGTACCCCACCCTCACCACCAACCCGCACCAGGTGCCGCCCAACCACGATCACTTCCTAGACGATATGCTCAGTAAGTGTCTAGGACTGGCTCCTCAAGTACCCCACCCTCACCACCAACCCGCACCAGGTGCCGCCCAACCACGATCACTTCCTAGACGATATGCTCAGTAAGTGTCTAGGACTGGCTCCTCAAGTACCCCACCCTCACCACCAACCCGCACCAGGTGCCGCCCAACCACGATCACTTCCTAGACGATATGCTCAGTAAGTGTCTAGGACTGGCTCCTCAAGTACCCCACCCTCACCACCAACCCGCACCAGGTGCCGCCCAACCACGATCACTTCCTAGACGATATGCTCAGTAAGTGTCTAGGACTGGCTCCTCAAGTACCCCACCCTCACCACCAACCCGCACCAGGTGCCGCCCAACCACGATCACTTCCTAGACGATATGCTCAGTAAGTGTCTAGGACTGGCTCCTCAAGTACCCCACCCTCACCACCAACCCGCACCAGGTGCCGCCCAACCACGATCACTTCCTAGACGATATGCTCAGTAAGTGTCTAGGACTGGCTCCTCAAGTACCCCACCCTCACCACCAACCCGCACCAGGTGCCGCCCAACCACGATCACTTCCTAGACGATATGCTCAGTAAGTGTCTAGGACTGGCTCCTCAAGTACCCCACCCTCACCACCAACCCGCACCAGGTGCCGCCCAACCACGATCACTTCCTAGACGATATGCTCAGTAAGTGTCTAGGACTGGCTCCTCAAGTACCCCACCCTCACCACCAACCCGCACCAGGTGCCGCCCAACCACGATCACTTCCTAGACGATATGCTCAGTAAGTGTCTAGGACTGGCTCCTCAAGTACCCCACCCTCACCACCAACCCGCACCAGGTGCCGCCCAACCACGATCACTTCCTAGACGATATGCTCAGTAAGTGTCTAGGACTGGCTCCTCAAGTACCCCACCCTCACCACCAACCCGCACCAGGTGCCGCCCAACCACGATCACTTCCTAGACGATATGCTCAGTAAGTGTCTAGGACTGGCTCCTCAAGTACCCCACCCTCACCACCAACCCGCACCAGGTGCCGCCCAACCACGATCACTTCCTAGACGATATGCTCAGTAAGTGTCTAGGACTGGCTCCTCAAGTACCCCACCCTCACCACCAACCCGCACCAGGTGCCGCCCAACCACGATCACTTCCTAGACGATATGCTCAGTAAGTGTCTAGGACTGGCTCCTCAAGTACCCCACCCTCACCACCAACCCGCACCAGGTGCCGCCCAACCACGATCACTTCCTAGACGATATGCTCAGTAAGTGTCTAGGACTGGCTCCTCAAGTACCCCACCCTCACCACCAACCCGCACCAGGTGCCGCCCAACCACGATCACTTCCTAGACGATATGCTCAGTAAGTGTCTAGGACTGGCTCCTCAAGTACCACACCCTCACCACCAACCCGCACCAGGTGCCGCCCAACCACGACCACTTCCTAGACGATATGCTCAATAAGTGTCTTAAGGACCGTCTCCTCAGTTCCCCTATTATACGCCAATGAGTGTCCCCCAGTTTTTCTTCGTTTTCTCGTATTTAACGGAGCACTTTGGGCCTAATCTCTTTCTGATCTACACTTTACCTTACTCGTGTTAGATGTAGTATCGTGACGAGTTGACAGACCAGGAGCTAAAGGTGCGCTGAGTTTATATGAAGATATTTTGAATATGTATAATGTCATTGTGTGTCCAGGTGAGATCGATTACCCGGTGTGGTCGGACGTGAGTCCCTCCGCGGCGCCGGCTGCCGCCCGCAAGCCGGGTGAGCCGGTCATAGACCGAGCTAGCAAGGTAATACCCACTTCTTCTCCTTATTTTTATGTTTTCCAACCAAATCCTAGTTTTAGGGTCGGCAACGCGCGTGTGATACCCCTGGTGTTGCAAGCGTCCATAGGCTACTGTAACCGCTTACCATCAGGCGGGCCGTATGCTTGTTTGCCACCTAAGGGGTATAAAAAGAAGTACTTATTTTTGCCAGTGTCGAGTTATAAGTTTTAGTCACAAATATCGCTTTCGCATAGTCCGCACTATCAGTCAACGACTCACCGTCCATAAAAGACATGATGTCAAATGGTGGCCATTGTAATAAAACTTTTCACGGACTTATTGAGACACATTATTAATTTCACTTACTGGTGCAATTGGTGCTGGTTTTATGCAATAAAGATCAATCCATGTGATCTTTATTGGATAAAACCATTGATAATATGCAATAAAACTCAAAATACACGAATTTATGAAAATAAATACGAAAACACATCGTCACTTTGCGAATTCCCGCCAGATAGTCCTAACCTCACTTATGCAACTGATTCACGGTTTTACTACCAACTAACCACTGGACAGACAGAATCCTTGTAACAAATTCCTTAGTCAACAGCTCTTTTAAAAAAAAACTGAGCTTATGAAAATCGTGAGAATAGAATAGCACAATCAAAATCAAAAAGTCATTTATTCAGTTTAGGCCCTGGTAAGGCACTTATGAACGTTACATTGGTACATACAGTTGAATTTACCACCGGTTCGGAATACACTTAAACTGAGACGACTCTGGCAAGAAACTGAGCCAGGCTTTTTTTTCAGTGGCAGATCTTTTAAAATTACAGCTTATGTTCCAAATAATGAACCCCATTGTATTACTGGAAAATCTGTCACCATAAATGTGTTCATTAGTTTCTATGCTGTGTAAAGATCGGCACCACACGAAGAAAATTCCCTTAAGAGTAATAAACAGTAAGGACCAATCACTGCATCGTGTGTTCTTGACTTGGCCAATCACAGCGCGTGTATTCTTGACTCAGCCAATCAGAGCGCATTGTCAGTGGTGGGAAATTGGCGGAATAAATTTCAAGCAAAATGAACGTCAATGGTGCCGATTCTGTTGTTTACAACTAAACTAAATTTAGTCTCACTATATCTCTTTCTAACAAAGAACATAAGAAAAGGATGTAAGAAATTTAGTCCTGTCAAATTAGTCCAATGGTTGTTTTCAACGTAAATTTAGTCGCCATCTATTGCTGTTACGTCTAAATACCCGCAAATTAAAACGGCAAAGACTAATTTGACAGCTTTAAATAAGTTCTAACCTTTTTCAATCATTTTTGTAAGAAAGAGATGTGATTTGACTAAAATTAGTTTAGTGCGATTTACAACAGAATAGGCACCATTGTGCTTCTTTGGGTTAATTGTTCGATGCATACGGCCAACATGATGGTAAGCGGTAACCGTAGCCTATGGACGCTTGCACGGAGCATCACTCACGCGTTACCGACCCTTGCCCCCTCCCCAATGAGCTCTGGCGACCTTACTCACGCGCAGAACACAACATAAAGTTATTTGGCTGCGGTATTCTGTAAGGTGGAGGTACTTCCCCAGGCGAAGGAGTTCCCGGGTTTGAATCCTACAATGAGCTTGAGCTTACGGTGAAGGAAACCATAGCACGGTGTTTGGGTACTTCGTAGTACCCATCTGGCTGGCTACCACCCTCAAGTTTGAAAATCTGTCGCCAAGCACCTATCGGTGTGTTCCGACAGCTGAGATTGAGAGCCAGTGCCTTCTAGGCTTTGTGTGCTCACCACCTTCGGCCACATCATCACTTACCATGGTGAGATTGTGGTCAAACACAGGCCTATACAAAGTATAAAAAAGCTGCTCATTGAGCGAATAAACGCTACGCTCTACCTCTTTTAAATAAAATAACTATGACTATGACTACTATAACAAATAAATAAATATCCTGGGACATTCCTCACACACGGTCATCTGATCCCAAACTAAGCAGAGCTTGTACTATGGAAACCAGATAACTGATATAATACATATACTACTTTTGTTTGTAAATACATACTTAATATACACAATTACATCCAGACTCAGGACATGCAGACATGTTCATGCACATAAATGCATGTCCTGTGTGGGAATCGAACTCACGACCGGTAGGGTGGCGCAATAGGTAGAGTCTTAACCAACTGGCCCGCCAGAAAATCCAGTCAAGATCTCTTGTTCTCCAATGATTGTGAATGAAGATGCAAGAATGTGTTGTCAGGCGGCCGCAGTGCAGGTGTATGAGGAACGCGCTCGCAGCATGCAGCTGATTGTGGAGCAGCAGGAGCGACTTGCGGACACCAGTCTCACTCTTGAGATGCAGCGGATTGAGGCTGAGCAGGTCAACTATACATACTAATAAAAACAACGGGTTGCACTCCGGGAGTGCCGGCAGAAGTGAAAACTTGAATATTAATGTTGTGCATTTTTGAAACTAGAAATTTTTCACATAGTGTTTTTATACAAGGGAAAGCTAGTTCAAGATACATGTACATACAGGTCGTTGTTTTGGTCAGCGACAAGCGACTCAGGGTCGATAATACAAATGATACTGGTGCTAAAAAAATACTTTTTGTTTCTTTAATAATAAAAATAAAAGAAATTAATTTTTGAAAATCATGTAATAAGCTAAAGTGTAGACATAATACTCAACGGGAGTACGAGGGAGTAAAGGGGTGGGGCGATGGCGGCTTGTGCCTAGCTCTAGTCTGTGCACGTGCCTAGTAACCATACTTTGCGGTAATTTTATTTCAAATTGAATAAGGTATTTCTCATCATATTAACAGTATTTAAAGGAATTAAGTCCATTTTTGGGGAATATATATTTTGTACTACCGCTCCTGGGTCGCTTGTCGCCGACCAAAACAACATCCTGTATAATACTTTTGAATAAGATTTTTTTATTAACTTAAAATGGGAACAAAAATGTTACCTACCTTCCGTCTAGCTAGAGAATATTATAAGAATTTGAACATAACCCCAGCATAAATACAGTATAAATTGCAATTACTCTCTCTCCGGCTTACGAATTTTTGATCAGGGTCACGTGACATCTGACGCGAGTTAAACATTTTTTACCCATCCCAAAAAGTGCACAACGACGCTAAAGAAGTTTCCACTTCAAAAAAATAGTCTGTTACGGCTAATCTCCGAAACGGTAGAAAGCTGGTGCTTTATGAAGTTAAATTACTTTTATTTCAGAAAAATTAGGGTTCCCCGTACAATAATTAAAACCGAGGTCAGCTAGTCGTAAATATACTTGCCCTTTCAAATTTAATGTTGTACATTTTTGTTATCACAAAGTCTTATCCTTTCGAATTCAGTCATTAAGTCAGTGCTGATTATGTTATTTACGACAAATTATTTTAGTTTCACTATTACACTTTCTAACAAACAACATAAGGAATATAGTCCAGTCAAATTAGACCAATGCTTGTTTTCAATATAAATTTAGCCGCCATCTATCGCGGTTACGTCTAAATACACGCAAATTAAGACGGCAAAAACTAATTTGACAGCTTTAAATATCCTTTTTTCAATAATGTTTGTAAGAAAGAGATGTGATGTGATTAAAATTTGTTTGATTTACAAGAGAATCGGCACCATTGTATCGCTATCGAGTCGCGTCTCGGTGTGAGCTGACCCTTGCGGTCTATATTACAGTAGTACCCAACTGATATGGCGCGTCGTGGTACTTCGTTCGCACAGAAAAGAAAGTATGGCCCCGAAGATTAACGAAAGAATGCTTAAAACTTACAATCAACCTTCGATCACTACTATAAGGTTCATAATACAGTGCAACTGTTAGTTCACTCGTAAGTCACGCTCTTCCGCTAACATGGCGGCAGCTGCCGACCAATAGCATTTCCCGTGCTTTGAAAATGTATCTTCTGCGCAGGTACATCGGTAAGCCATATCAGTTGGGTACTACTGTACGTGTTTAAGTGGTAGTTATAATGTGTGGTCTCGACTCCAGGACTGGAAGAAAGTCCGCGTCCAGCATGAGGTGGAGCAGCGCGAGGAACAGCGCGCGCAGCACAAGCTGCGGGAACACGAGATACTCTCCCAGCTCATGCAGCTCGAGAACAAGCAGTTTGATATGGTACGTCTCATCTTATAAGCTTATTGACCTGTCCCACACCATGGTAAGTAATGTGGCCAAAGCCTAGAAGGAACTGGCTCTCAATTGCAGCTGTCGGAACACCGATAGGCCTGCCAGGTAGCAAACAAGCGTCCCGCCTGATAGTAAGCGGTTACCGTAGCCTATGAACGCTTGCAGCACCAGGGGTATCACTCGCGCGTTGTCAACCCTGCAGAAATCTCTTCACACCTTTTTTGAAGAATCCCATGCTGTATACTTACTACAAAGTACCCTACCACCGTGCTATGGTTTCCGGAGGATTCGAACCCAGGATCTTCGTCTCGGTATCCGACGTCGATACCCTTTAAAAATTAACCTGAGCCTCAATATTAGCCTTTTATAGCTCGGTTAACTAAACCTGGCACGATCAAAACTTTTACACGTTGCGCTTGTGCCTGAATAAGCTTTTTTATTGTTAATTATTTGGAAAAAAAAGCCAAACAGTAGATTGTCCAAAAAATATTTAAAAAATGTAACCTTGCTGAGTTTCTTGCCGGATTCTTCCCAGTTGAAGGCCGCGTTCCGAACCGGTGGTAACTTCAGTAAATGTGACTTTCATAAGTGCCCTTCTGGTGCCTAAATTGAATAAATGGCTATGACTTTGACTTTGAAGCGCTTGGCGTGACGTCGCACTGCATGCGCATCAACAACACTATCCGTCTCTCTCGCGCGCTAACAAGCTTATGAGAATGAAGGAGACAGTTATTGTTTTGCGTTTGCTACTGCTCATAAATATAGAGTGTTCTTTTTGCATTCTTTCTTTAGAATTGACTGACTGATTAGAAGCAATAATGTAATAAAACATACTGTATCGTGAAATTGCAGTGTGAGTGTGAACGTGCCAGATTTAGTTAACCTATACATCGTCAGTTACTAGCGATGGACTGTAGTGTATGTTTGTATGGTGTTCAGGAACAAGAGAACCAGAGTCTCCGGGAACAGCTGGAGGAGTACCAGCGCCGCGAGCGCGAGGAGACTGAGAAGTTGGCAGCTGTTGAGACTGATGATGCAGAACTAGAGGCACAAGGTACTATATTATAGTGTCACTTGCTTTTTACACGAGGGTTCATCTAATAATATATTTATCTATGGGTCAATATATCTATGAAGCGCTCGTGGTGTAGCATGATTAGCCTTTCTTCATCGGAAAAAGTTAAGTAATCACCGTCATGGTGGGTACCTGGATGGGTGAACGCCTAGTGGTATTTCAAATCGAGCGTTTCCGTGCTTCGGAAGGCACGTTAAGCCGTTGGTCCCGGTTATCACTTAATTGTGATAGTCGTGAAGCTAGTTGGATGCCTCCTAGGCGGCTTGAAAAATTCCAACAGTAGGTTGACCACTAGCCTACCTCCACCGATCTGCAGTGGGCACGCGTGGTGGAGTATCTGCCCATTCCCTCATTTGTGCCTGTGCTCAGCAGTGGGACATTATAGGCTGATGATGATGATTATGATGGGTCAATAGAGATGATTCCTGGGTAAATAATTAATAATTTTAACGACAGCTAGATGCTTTACCAAATTATTTTGATTAAAAATTGACAAAGATAATGCGCGTCAAAGTTCGGAGATGGGGGCTGGTGACGTCACTTTAGAGTAAAAAGTACTGTAAGGTGACGTCACGCGGAACTTCAACACCCGATATCTTCGCATTTTTAACCGACTTTTAAAAAAAGGAGGAGGTTCTCAACTCGGTTGTATATTTTTTATGTTTGTTACCTCATAACTCCGTCATTTATTAACCGATTTGGAAAATTCTTTTTTGTTTGGAAGGATATTACCTTATGGTCCCATTGCCATCAGCTCAGGATCTGAAAACTTTTTTGAAGTCGTTTTAAGTTTTTTTCGTAAAACAGTTTTCATGATCATTCTTCTTGTATCCATGCTGTTATAGCATATTTCATTACGAGTGTTCCGACAAATGTCTACTCGAGCCGAGGCGCAGCCGAAGGTGAGGGTTGACAGTCGGAACAAGTAGCAATGACGGTTCCGCACGTGTACTGAACAACTATTTTTATTTATGCGAAAAAATGAAGCAATTTAATAAAATAATAAAAACACAATAAACGTCGCCGTCTTTTTTCTCTTCTCTCCACGCAATAAATTCGTCGTTTTTAATAGACATTATTTTGACAGTTGGGAAAGAGAACGCACAAGTTCGGAAATGGTAAAAAAAAGCTCGAGTATGTAGCCCACATCCCGAACGCTATACGTCCCTGCAATACGCCACTTTTTGAGCAACTATGCAACTGTATTAAAAAATAAATATCCTCACACACGGTCATCTGATCCCAAACTAAGCAGAGCTTGTACTATGGAAACCAGATAACTGATATAATACATATACTACTTTTTGTTTGTAAATACATACTTAATATACATAATTACACCCAGACCCAGGACATACAGACATGTTCGTGCACACAAATGCATGTCCTGTGCGGGAATCGAATTTACCTGCGGCACGATAGGTGGAGTCTTAACCAACTGCGCCAACTGGCCCGCAATATTTTGTTAATGTCTTTGAGCGTTTCTTCATTGTGCGACACGGCACGATAACGGCAGCTATCCACGACATCAGCCGATTCATAATTCTATGAGATTGTACTGCACGCTGTTACTGAGTCGGCATATGGCGGCGACATGTCTTCGGCAGCAAGTCTCCCACTGGTGCCGTGGCGGAACCTTTATGCATGTATTGT